>NJDC01005164.1:45849-85896 GCA_002245475.1 Calephelis virginiensis
TATTGAGCAGTCAAGTAATACTATTAATGTTATACAGGACTTAAGTAATTTAAATTACTAGGTGAGACAATAGAGGTATCCTCTAGCAATACTCTGCATTCGAATCATAATGTTCATATTAATATTAGTAAAATAGTTACATGAACATCTCATGTGTTAACTATGATAGAAGTACTGTTAATAAAAGACACCCATCAGCAAACAATAAAAAGATTATCAATTGTAATTTTAACATGGTTCATCAAAACATACAAGGTCTGATGGGCAAAGATCTAGAATTGGAGTTGTTTATAAGTTGTAACAATATAGATAGATTATGTATAACAGAACATTAGCTTAAAAGCCATCAGCTCATGTTCAACTTCAATAATCACCAGGTTGCTAGTTCATTCAGCAGGACAACAATGATACATTGTGGTTCCTTAATTATTGTTAGTAAGAATATTAAATTTAAAGAACGCAGAGATATTGTGAGCCTTTCTGTTGAACGAGTTATTGAGATTGCTTGCATTGAGTTTGAGCAATTTATTGTACTAAGTGTATATAAGCCCCCTTGTATACCCTGTAATGAATTTGAATTTAGAATGTAAGAGGTCCTATTTAAAGTGTCTAATTCAAGGACTAATGTTATTATCTGTGGTGACTTCAATATAAACATAATTCATCAACGCAGTCACTTAAGTTTTTAAATCTGTTTAGATCACACAATTTGCACAGCATTTTCTTTGAGCCCACTAGGATAACAGCTACAGGTGCCACTTGTATTGACAACATATTTACAAATATGACACCTGTTAATAAATCAATTGTTTAAGAAATAGATTCAGATCACTGTGGACTATTAGTCGAATTGCCAAAGAGTATACAAAATGCTCAAAGAAAAGATATTATTTTTGTTCCTGTTAATGCAAATCGCTTAAAAAGATTTGAGACAGTGTTAATAGAATAATTACCAAAGTAGCCGTATCATGATGATCTAAACCTTTTATATGAATTATTATTTACATTAATACAAACTGTACATCATCAGATTTTTAAGCCTAAAATAATTACAGTACATATCAATCACAGAGCTTTTAGTGAATGAGCAACGTTGGGTATTCATAAATGCCGCTCCGCTCGCGGTAATGGTCGGACGTGTTTAAGTGTTACTCACAGCATTGTATTTAAAGAATATGTAAAAAAAAATCCAAAATTTTTAAAAAGCTTGTAAGATTGCGAATTCTAGGAATCTAAAAAGTATTGTTAAAAATTCAACAAATAAAATAAAAGCTACTTGGAATATTATTAATTGTGGAACAGGAAGAAACAAAATTTCCAAAAATGAATACCACTTGATAATTGAAGATTTGAACATAGAAGAAGATTTAAATGTAGCCTCAGAGTTTGAAAAATTTTGTAGCGGCATTGCAGCTGAAACTACTAAAGCTCTCAGATCGTCACCCAGTGATGCAGAATCATTGCTGAAGCAATATGTTGATGAATGTAAAAATAGTTTTGAATGTTCATTTGTTGATGCATCAGATATAATAGAAGTCTTTAAATCATTAAAAATTAAAAATACGTTAGACTTGTGGGGACATTCTCTTAAAATTATTGCTTCAGTAATAAAACTTTATTGCTCCATATTTAGCTATAATATTTAACTGTTGTGTTTCAAATGGAATATTTCCTTATCTAATGAAAATTAGTAAAGTTATACCTATATTTAAATCTGGAAGTTCTTCTGATCCCTCCAACTACCGACCTATCTCCGTTCTGCCTACCCTGAGTAAAATATTTGAAAAAGTTATATTGAATCAAATGTTTCTACATTTTAACAAATTAGGATTATTTCATAATAAACAGTTTGGATTTACAAGGGGTAGATCAACAGTCGATGCTGGTGTGGAATTATTGAAGAAAATTTATGAGTGTTGAGAGGATTCTCAGGATGCAATCGGGGTGTTTTGTGATTTGTCCAAAGCATTCGATTGCGTAAGCCACGATACGTTGATCAGGAAACTGCGCCATTATGGAATTAGAAATAAGGCACTTGATCTAAGGATCTTGATCAAATATGAAATCAGAATTTAAATGGAAGAATTTAGAAGGTTGATATTAATGGTAAAAAATCGACTGGTGCTGCTGTTACGATGGGTGTCCCTCAGGGCTCTATTCTTGGTCCATTTTTGTTCCTTGTATATATTAATGACTTACCTTACTACGTAAGAGACAAACACGAAATTGTATTGTTCGCGGATGACACTTCACTTATATTTAAAGCGAAAAGACAACTGGATAAGTATGAAGAAACGAACAATGCAATTTCAAAAGTTGTACACTGGTTGAATGTAAATAATCTTTTTTTTTTAACGAAAAAAAAAACTAATTGTATTAAATTTTCAATGCCAAATATGAGGCAAGTAGATACGAACGTACAACTTAATGAGAACAAGTTGGACCTCATAGATTCTACTACGTTTTTAAGAATAGCAAAATTGCAATAGGCAATGGGGGTGGGCCCTATTGATAAACTTGCAATTAGATTAAGCTCAGCAGCGTATACTGTTAAGAAAATGAGACAATTAACTGATGTTAAAACCGCTAGGATGGTTTATTTTAGTTATTTTCACAGCATCATGTCGTATGGAATTCTTCTCTGGGGGAGTTCTGCCGAAGTCAATACTATATTTATTTTACAAAAGAGAGCCGTAAGGGCAATTTATAACCTAGGCCCAAGAGTTTCCCTGAGAGAAAAATTCAAAGAAATAAAAATTCTAACTTTAGCATCCCAGTATATCTTTGAAAATTTAATGTATGTTCACAGAAATTCAAGTTCATTTAAAAGAAATTGTGATATACACTGTGTCAATACAAGGAATAAAAATAATCTTGCTGTGCATTTGTCTCGTCTCCACAGAGTAAGCCATTCTTTCATGGACCTATGTATACAGTTCTACAATAAACTTCCCAATTATATGAAAGAACTTCCAATTAATAAATTTAAGAAATGTGTTAAATGTAAATTAAATCAAAAGGGTTATTATAACGTTGCTGAATATTTAGCAGATAAGACTGCTTGGGATTAATTGCTCCTCATGCCAATCTCTTATAATATATAATGTATCATTACATAAATTATTGTAAATATATTGTAAACTAAGAAAAAAAGACAAGCCCGCTGAGTTTCTTGCCGGATCTTCTCAGTGTGCGGCCGCGTGCCGATCCGGTGGTAGATTTATTATCATAAAGACCCGTCACCAGTGCCTCTTGTAGGTTTATGTGAAATAAAGATGATTTATTATTATTAATAACGACTGGATACAAGTGCCACTACTAGTATTTTGTGCATAAGTCGAAGATGACAGTGCGGCAGTGACTATTTTTGCACAAAATATAGACAGGTACAGAAGTCAATCTCATGCAACTCACTTTTACCAACTGCACACAGAGGTCATGGTAGGTTTGCAATCTTTGACCTGTGCACAAAATATTAGTAGTGGCACTCATATCTAGTTGTTTGATGTAGTTGGTCGAAAGAACGGCAATACAAACAAATAATTAGTAAAACATTTTAATGAAATGAAATTCAATTAAAATCATTTAGGTACCTATGTTTTCTCCGTGTTGGTCCGGGTTCCTTTGCAGAATAAAACAATTACCTTCACTAGCACCACAACACTCTGCAAGTAGGGTTTCGCGGGAATTTGACCGGATTGGTACCACCGCCTTACCTATAACTGCCGCCGTAACATCAATGCTTGCCGTTAATGTGTCCCGACTTGGAGGGTAAGGTAGCCTGTAAACTTGCTTTTGCTCGAGGCCTAACATCCATCTTCTGGTTGGCAACGTACCATTATCACCTTTGGTCTAGGCGGCGTGAATTTCTTACTATCAAGAATCGGATTTCTTATTTTCCAATAAAGTTCTAACAAAAATATGCATACCAACATTTTCTACCGCATCAAACTGTACAAACATTTCAACGTTTATACATATAATATACTAGCTGTTACCCGCGGCTTCGCCCGCGATAAATTGAGATCTAAACTATCCTATCTCTCAAGTTGGATCAAACTGCACATGGTGTGCGAATTTTATTCTAATCGGTTAAGTGGTTTAGGAGTCCATTGAGGACAAACATTGTGACACGAGATTTATATATATTAAGATTATTACTTAAACAATATTTATTTAATAAATTGATATCAAATTAAATCTAATTACATTATTTCGATTTTTATAATAAACTTCGAGTTTTATTGCAAACAATTTAGTATAGATAATTATAGAGTAATTAATATGGAAGAAGCAGGGAGCTGATTGCGTATCTCAGTGGCTAACTCAAATGGAAAAAGTGTATATCAAAAAGCTGTCAAATGACGTGTTTTATATTTGCTATCTCCAGTGACCAACAGAAATATAAAGGAGACAGCAAATACAAATAATGTCATTTGACAGCTATCTGATGTACACGTTTCCCATTGGAGTTGGCCACTGAGATACTTATTCAGCACCCAGGACAGGTCTGCAAGAATCATGACATCTGACACTCTGCCAGCCACTAAAGGACTAAACGTGAAGATGTTTATGTATGTCTCTTATTGTTGTTCTATTTTTACCATTGACCTTTAAGTATAATTTTTACATGTAATACTAGCGGTCCGGTACGTGATTCGCTACGTATATGACCGCATGAATAACATAACACAACACAACAAAAAAGAAAAAAGAAAAAAACAACTGAAAAAAGTTTCGATTGGACTGAAAAATACCCATTAATAAAATGGTGGATCATTTTATTGAATTTGTTACAAAAAATGTGATAAATGAAGAACCGCTGGAGCGAGTGACACTTGTGCTTGCTGTGATTTAAAGTGATCCAAAATACCGTGCCTGTAAGAATATGTATGCGTTGTTTGATCACATTTTGTATATAAATTTCCCTATACACTTGTCTATTAAATTAAATTAAAATATAAAATAATAAGGTAATGGAAGATTTATTATACGCAGCTATAATCCAGTACTTGTTAATAATGAACATGATAAAAATAAAACTTTGCAAATTTTTCCGTATTACATTTCAGTTGTGTACAACATTTCATTCTGGTTACATTCCACCAAACATTAATTTTGAAACACCGCGTAAATCAATAAAGGCACTCACAGAAGGACGATTGCAAGTTGTAACAGAGAAGTTACCGTGGAACGGATCATTTGCTGCTATCAATAGTTTTGGTTTTGGTGGAGCAAATGGACACGTGTTATTGAAAAGATATACTAAACCAAAGGTAATTTCTTAAATACTATGGAACGTATGATATTTCCATAAAGATTATTTTTCGATGTGAAACACATTTTCTGACGTGGCGACGCGTCGCCACGTTATATGATGGTATATATCTATACTAATATTATAAAGAGGAAAGGTTTAATTTTTTGTTTGTTTGTTTGTTTCAAATCAATAAAATCCGAAACTACTGGACCGATTTCAAAAATTCTATCACCTCTAGAATTATACATTATCCCTGAGTGACATAGGCTATATTTGTAACTAGAAAAAAATAGGGATCCCTACAGAAAATTCAAAAATGTAACACAAGGTGTAAAAAAATTAGCTATAAAATGTCTATCCCCGTATGCGCTGCCAAAACCATTGACCATAGCGGTATAAGATTTTCTACAATATTAAAGAACGTATTAATATCTACAAAAAAGTTCGCAACACCATATATCTAACTATTACAGTTACGGCAATATAACCACTTTTATATATTTTAAAAGTTATTAAAAGTAGTGGTAATATTCGGAACATTTTATCTATACCTTCTTATTTACCCTAATCTAAATAAACCATTTCACATTGAATACTGTTTCAATACCTTGAGATTGCTTTTTGAATTCTTCAAATTGAAAAGTCCATTCAAAAGATATTACAAAATTAAAAATGGAATTCTTAACAAAACACCTACCTACGCTAGAAAATTACGAGTATAAATCACGCGCATGGTGCGCGACGGCCGACGACACCACGTGAGTTTGTGTCACACTAGCGACTTGACCTGGCTTCGCTCAGGTAGTAGAATAATAGAATTAATCGGGTAATGTAATCTATACTAATAATAAAGAGAAAGATTTTATTGTGTGTTTGTATTGAATAGGCTCTAAAGCTGCCCGGCTGATTTGGTAAATTCTTATTCTATTCGAAACCCGCGTTACCGTTAATAAAAATAGGATTTTATCTCGGTAACATGCTTCATTCCTACGGGAAAACCGGTAATAGGACCACGTGCGTAGGGGAGAATCACCCTTTCGTGTTGAGATGTGTGGCACTGCTGTCGGTATGTCAACTACTAAACGGCTTTACCGATTGGGTTGAAATTTTGTAAGTGTATTTCCACTGTTTCTCAGAAACGTATTAGGTATGCAGAGCAAATATTTTTTTCTATACACGTACATAAAAATTAATCGCCGTAATGTAGGTCACTACAAGCATACTCAGAACGTTTGACAGAATAGATACACCAATAATAAAGAGGAAGGAAGATTTGATTGCTGGTTTGTTTGTATTGAATAGTATTGAAAATTATTTTACGATTGAAAGTCCCTGATGAACATAGGCTAATTTTTTAGGCAGGACAATGATTCATTTTCACAGGACAATTTGTAATAGGACACCGAGTCGTAAAAAGGATCCTTCCGTACTTACTCATTTTACATACCTAACTTCTAAAAGGTTAAACAGATTTGAAATTTTAAATGAGTATTTCGATAGTTTTCTGTATGGTTTCAAAATACAATTGGACCCGGTAAGTGGAGCTACTGTTGGTATATAATCTACTCTATAATGTTAAAGAGGAAAGATTTGATTGTGTGTTTGTATTTAATAGGCGCCAAAACTGATTCGAAAAAACATTTTACAATTAGAAGTAGTCAGCAATAGCTGAAGCGCACAGGGTGCTTTATTTCTATGAAAAATTAAAAAATTGTTCATGCGTGCGAAGCTGGGACGGGCTGCTAGTATACAGTCTATATGCAGTAGTGTGTACGGTGTAGCGACGCGTCGCCATGCGCAATCGACTGGGCGATTCTCTCCTATCACAATATTTTATTTTATCATTATGACATATTTAGTTCCTATCACAATCTGTTATTTTTTGCATATTACTTTTACAAAATAATGTCGATGTTTCACATCTGCCAAGCGTCCCGTGACGGTTCACATTCTTTTTGACAGCGTGTAGCTTTGCATTTCTAATTTATGAAGTTAAGCTTCCAAGAAATATAATACATTGCTTAGTGACATTGCTATTGTTTGTTTCATTTCAGTATCCTGTTTCCTTTCTATTCCGATTTTTAACACAATATGACAATTACGTTTCCCTTATCTGATTTTTGTAGTTTTAGTAGGGTCTCCCTCTTTTTTCTTTCTGTTCACCTTTCTTTTAGTGACGTTTCACTTTTTATTTTATAGCATTGAAATAAATAGCACCTGTATGTCCTTTGCTACTTGTCATTGTTTTAAGAAAGGAATAATTTAGTGCAACTCACCGTTGATCGCTATAATAGAAATAGCTTGTATTAAAACGAAACAGTTGATTGTTATTTGTGTGCTATTTGATTATTTTATCAATGTCGTGGAACAGTAATTATTAAAGGTTATTTTCCTTTTTTTAATGTTTTAGATACCTCTTCCATTAGCGTGAACTTCATAAACTTCTTTCAATCGTTTAACTTCATAAACCTTTTCAAGCAACCTACTAGAATAACAAGTGCATCAGCGACATGTCTTTGTTAGCAAATTGCCATTTATTAAAAAAACATCAAAAATAGTCTGTATTCAGACCATTGTGGTCAGTTTGCTTGTTTCAAGGTTTGTAGTGAGAAATCTTCAAAGAAAACTGTCTTTTTTATACTCGTACTAATAACATGACCTCGTACGGCAAAATTTAAGAATATTATCAAACACAAAAGTCCTACGTTATACGATTCATGCAGCCCCAACAAAATGTTTAATTTGGTTTTGAAGGTCAATCCTTAAAGATTTTCCCCGATCTGGCGAAAGACTTGGTAGTAAAAAATAACCCCGAATGCATTTTTTTATTCAAGTTTAGATTTACCACCCCAAATGAAATAATAAAATTTTCGAGGTCTTATAAGAAAAATACGACAGAATTATGGGGTCTTTCTATAAAGAGTTTAAAGGGTCACTCTATAAGGTTATTGAGAAAATCACTTTAGGTAGATTTATGTCAAAAAAAAGTATCTTCACGCCTATATCCCCGAAACCGTAGGTAGAAGCACGCCTAGGGCACCCACGACTAGCCGAAGAAACGAAGTCCCACAATGAGATAGATGGCAAGCCTATCACCAACCGGGCACATACCTAATTCCGGGCAACGTTATCTATATAAGAACATTGAAAATGCAAATTTTCTAGATTTTTTAGTTGCCCGACCCGGGGATCAAACCCGGAACTGAAGAAGTCAAGTCAAACGCCGGATTTAATGAAATCCAAAAAATAATACCCGTTCTATAAGTTCTAGTTCTAAAAAGTAAAAAAATGACAGCCCGCTGAGTTTCTTGCCGGATCTTCAGTGTGTGGCCGCGTTCCGATCCGGTGGTAGTTCTAGTATTATATAGACTCGTCACAAGTGCCTCTTGTAAGGTGAATGTGAATAAAAATATATTCTAATCTATTCTAGGATCATTGCTATTAGAGCTATTTATAATCTTAAAGTAAGGGATTCTCTCCGAGAAAAATTCAAAGAAATAAATATTTTAACCTTCAGTTCTCAATACATTTATGAGAATTTAATGGATGTTAAAAAAAATCTATGTATGTTTACAAAAAAATGTGATGTTCACGACATTAATACGAGGCATAAAAATAATCTAGCCGTATACAAAACTCGTCTCCATAAAATTAGTAAATCCTTTTTGGGTCAATGTGTATGTTTCTACAATAAGTTGCCCATTGGTATTAGAGATCTACCCTTAAATAAGTTTAAAAAATGTATAAAAGCAAAACTATGTCAAAAAGGCTATTATACGGTCTCAGAGTATTTGGAAGATGAACATGCTTGGGGATAGAGTTTTCAATCTCCCACTAAAATTTGTAATGTGATTTGTTGTACCTTTTATTTAAGTTAAAGTAAGATTGTAATTTATATTTTTAATCTAGTTTATACGAGTATTGTAATTATTATTATTGAAAAAAGACAAGCCCGCTGAGTTTCTTTCGTCGGATCTTCTCAGCGTGAGGCCGCGAGTCCGATCCGGTGGTAGTTTTAAAAAAATGTCGACGCGCACAAATACCACTTGTATGGTTCAGGTGAATAAAGATTTTTCTGATTCTGATTCTGATTCTGATTGAAAAAAAAGTTTTCAAAAATATCTTACAATGTAATAGATAAAAAGGATACTCTTCATTTATTATTGTAGGAGATATTACCTAGGTGTTAGAGTAGTGTGCATGTTCTTTGTATTATGCTTTTAAAAAAATTACCACAACTGATCTGAAAAAATATTTTTTGTTTTGTTTACTTCGGTATGACGAGGGTTTATAAATTAGAAAAAAATATAGTACAATGGCCAAAAACTGGAGATAGGTATTTCAGTATGCATTCTGAGCTGCGAGGACTGCTATAAAATAAATAAAAAAAATATTACAATCCAAGGGACTCGCACTAGCGACCTATTTTATCGAGCCTTAGGCCAAACTGTACTATTGACATTCAATGAATCTATTATACGACCTCCAGCATCGAGCCACAATAAAATTACATAATTTTAACCATCAAATGTAACAGTAATATTGTGATATAGCTACTGCAATTATTTTAAGTTTTAGATCAATAACGGACTACCTGATGATGATTTACCTCGACTTGTCTGCATATCTGGCCGAAATGAAGCAGCTGTTGGAAAAATCTTCGATGATTTAGAATCTAGGACAGTTGATATCGATGAAATATATCTTTGGCATGGCGCATTTTCAAAAAATATTGAAGGACATGATTATAAAGGATTTATTTTACTTAGTAAGTCCAGTCATTCTGTATTGAAAAACTAAGTTTCAAGAATACAAAAAGAAGCAAGGTTAAACATGTCGTTTTTAGCTAACCCTGATTGCAAAGGTGTTCCACTGCTTCTTTCTTTAAATAAAGAAAAAAGGAAAAGTAAGTGGCTATGACGATAATACAGTATGTCACTTCGAAAAAAATATTGTGGAAACAGTTACCAAGACGCTGCTTTTAAACGGAGAAAGTTTAGAAACCTATAAGATAAGAACATACTCATTCCATAAAGGAATCGGTCTGTGTTTCAGGGGATGTTCGTGTGTGACAGTGTTCACTTATTACCATCAGATGACTATGTATTCACTTTCATTTAAAAAAGAAACCTTATACACCTCACAATCGAGTTGAATGTGTTAGTACGACTAATTATTTGTTGAGACCCATATTTCGTACATTAATTATGTTCATTAAATTTAACTTTTAAAATACAATATTTATTATGTTTTAGAATCCACACCGGTGAAAGCTGTATCTATACACCGAGAAATACTACGCGTCAACACAAGTAATCAAACTCGACCAGTATGTTTTATCTATTCAGATAATGTATCACAATTACACCAGATATATCAATTAATGAAAGTTCCAGTATTTGAAAAAGTTTTAAACAGGTATTAATTTTTATTCTTAAATTTTGTTTCGAAAATTGTGTATGGTCCGAACGATTTCTGGCGTTAATCCCGGCTAAAATCAACGCTGGCCTTCATTATTTCACAAACATTTGTACTATTTATTCTAAACTTCATTTTAAAGATAGATTATTGATTTTCAAATTGTCTTTCACGCCATCATGACCAATGCTTTTTCTCAAGATTTCGTTTCTTTATTAAAATAAAGCATTTTTTGCTTGTATGCTCGTTTGACCTACATATTAAAACATTGCCAAACCTACGAGTATCCAAATATTGTATTGTTAGTACATTTGTTTTAAATTTTCATATTTTGTTGTTAGAATATTACTAATCTATTAAGTTGAAGTCTTTAAAAATAACACAAACACTTAAAAAAGATGTAAAATAAGCCTTTATTTTGCTAATTCCGCGTAAGCAGTGTAACCGTTGTGGCAAATAATCCTCCAAACGACACAGAATGTGACAAGCCTAACTGACGTTCCCACCACCCACCTCCGCGACCAGAACACGAATATAGGAAAAGCTCGGGAAACAATATAAATTGTCACGTTCTTTACATGTGACAACCCTACCTGATTCAATAAAATATCACAAACACTTAATATTCAATAGTGTTTTTTTTTATATAATAGTGATTATTCTGCAGATTTATAGATTACAAATTAACGCTTTTGTAAACATACTACAGTTATACATAGTATCATATTATGTCAGAGAAATAACAGTCATAGTAAATACAAAAACGTTTCTTTTTTCTGCTGCAAATAACTGACTTGATTGTTTTACAAACAAGTAGTATGGTATACCTGTGAGGCATATTATAATTTGATGTAATAATCGAAAAAGCAATAAATAAATAAATAATAATGGATTAATCAAAACTTTCAATACATGCACCGTTCCTAAGAGGCGTAGTTAAAAGTCCATTATATAAAAGTTTTTTTGACAATCGCTTTGCTCTTCTAAATAATTTTCAAGAAAACTTAACCATCACTACCTGTTCACATTTGTCACTGTATCGTTTTATTTTTGTTTTAAAAGGTTTAAGTAAAATACATATAATTCATCTATTTATATTGTAGGTGTGCCAAAATTTTGAAACCTACAGGAATTGATTTAATAAAAACTATGAGTGATAGTACTTTTAAAGAAAATAATACACATTTAAATTCATTAGTTTCCAATGGTATTCAAATAGGATTAACGGCCATATTAAAAGCCGTTGGAATAACACCAAGTTATGTAATCGGTAAGTTTATGAATATGATATATAATATGAACTTCTCTTTTTATGTGTTTCATTGCATCATCATTATAAGCAGTTGCAGTTTATAAGCACTCTTTATCATCATTATAAGCAGTTGCAGTTTATAAGCACTCTTTATCCAATCTTGTTGCAAGAGTATCTTAACTGACAGTTTTAAATTTTGATTTACATTTTTTGTACTCAAAAGCTTGATACAGTGTATTTCAGCCCACCTAATGAAAAGTGCATTTTGAGCAGAGTTACCAAAGTGTGGTCTATATAAAACGGTAAGACTAGCTTCTTTTCGACAGAGCTCAAGACTGATCAAATATATTTTAACAAGGTTCAGAGTTTCCTATCAATCTCGTTGCACAGTGATCTATAGGGTTCAAAGCAGCTAACTGGTAGCAGAACCTGCTCAGATCCTTGTGCCTGTGCTTGGTTAAGCGAATGCAATTGATAGGTCACGAATTATCACTTAAGTTTGCCAGGGTTTCCAACTTTAAACCACCATTTTTTGCTTTTGAATCTTTGATGCCTCTAAAGTTTTGTTTAGTAGTGAGCTCTAAGCCTAAAATTTGAAATCACATATCTGCCAAATTTTAGTTCTGTATAAGTAAAAATATGGGTTGCTGAAGGCAAAACTCCAGAACATCTCGAACAAGCTGCAAGAACGCTTTTGCAAACAACCACTGCCCCAACGGCGATAGATCTCGCAATCCCTATCAAGCAGTCCCACTTAACACGGGATCGCATATCGTCAGATGTGGTGTACGAATACACGGAGTGCACCACTTCGGGGTCCCAGTGGCGACAGGTACCCACATACCTGTCGCAACCCCATCATGAACAGGTGGTCCAAACGCCCCACAGCCCTTGCCCGCTCCTTAAGTCCCCTCTGGCCGGAGAAAGGTTTCGATGGGGCCTTGCTTGACCAAGGTTACTCAACCACCCTGCCACAACAAGGCTTGAATCCCTTAGGGCGGGAATGCAAATCAACTGTCTTAACATAGCATAAATAAATAAGCTTTTTCTATCTTCCACCTAGAGCATATTTTTTTCTGGAAACAGTAATCTAAAACTACAACATCGCCTAGGACATAACGAATAGTTACAATTAATTAATTATAAGATTTAATAAAAACGTTAAAACCAGCCATACATTCAAATATTGAGTTAAAATCACAAGGGATTATTCATGGGATTTTAGAAAAAAAAATTAAGATCTTAGCATATCAATACGATTTTGAGTAGAAATCGCAAGGATGTGGGGTTTTTAAAAAAAAAGTGTTTTACTTCAAACTCCAAAAAATATTAGGCTCAAAATAAACTTAATTTATTTAATTAAAAAAATGCTAAAAACAATCTTCCGATAAATAAACATTTTAATAAAAATAAAATCATGTAATGCAAATAGCGATATCACTACAGCTACGATAACAGGCGTACTCAGAGACATCAACTAACATTTAGAAAGTGTTTAATTAATGACTAATTAAATAGATCGTGTATTGTCACGATGAAGTTATAATGATTGTTTTCTTAAACATTGTTCCTTAGAACTCGAATAAAGGGATTGTTTTAATTTTACTACTTTTGATGACATGCCTGGGAATAAATTCGCTTCCTGTAGTATATTAAATGAAACTTATTTTTATTTTCCTTAGTTTTTAAGTTCAAACAGTTTCGACATTAAGGTTCAGTTAGTAAAAAACTATTTTCATTGACAGGTAATGGCACAGGTAAAATATTGTGTGATTATGCCAGAGGTTATTTAAGTGCTGAAGAAGCAATTACATTGTCTTGTAATCATAAAAGACCTGTTGGAAAATTAACTGAAGATAGAGGGAATAAAAATGACAGTAAGTACATGTTTGATTGTCGTTAGTAGCAGATGTTATTTTTCGGAAACCTATTTTTTAACAAATGAATATTTATAACTTTTTCCTAAAATTATGTGATATTTCTAGCTTCTTAATAATATTAAGAACATGCATTTATATTTTGGAACAAAAATACTGGCCTTGTGTGTTCGCGGATTGAATCAATTCTCCCGTGTTGGGAAATTCTGCGAAAGAGCCCGGCTTTGTTTGGCTTCCAATATTATAAAAAATATGAAGTACTAGAAAAATTGTCGCTTAGATGTTAGAGTAATAAATGATATTGTAGATTGTCTTGTGTGAAAAGACAGTAACATAAAAAAGAGCAGGGTATAATAATATTGGTGGTAATTTCGTCGTGCTCTTACAAACCTAATTTTATGTTATCGTTATCTTCCTTCTTCGACAGTATTATACAGAGACTGAACACGTTTATTGCTGTCTGATTAGCTTGTGCATCATTCTACAGTCTTTTTAATCTATTATTCGGATAAAAAATGTGTAACTAATCTGACATTTTTTAAATGTTACCGGTTTTAATTTCTTAATTTCCTTGGAAAAATTAAGCATTCACCTTAGATAAGAAATTCTACACTGCAGAATTATCGACACAAAACTAGTAACAGTAATAATGTGTGGACCTTAATACGTTTAGGCTTCTCGACTTCTGATATGTATCATCACAGACTCTCCTGTTTAATGGCATTGTATAAAATTATATGTATATTTTGGAGAGAAATCGCAAATTTAGTGATATTATTTCGATTTACCTTTAAGGTTAAGTATATCCTGAAATCCCAAAAAATATCCAAAGCAAAAATATTTAAAGAGCAGCAAAACTGCAAATTACCGGCTTCTGAACGGATTCGATCCATTTTTATCTCCTAAAAATGAGCCAAAATATAACGAAAATAAGTGAGCAACCACTGGCCTACCAAATATTTACTAGATCTTAAAATTTACGAGTAAGATTCTAATTTTAGAATTTACTAGCATTACTCAAATTCAAATATATTTTATTCACTTGGATCATTACAAAGATTTTTGTAACGCGTCTATATAATTCTAAAATCTACCACCGGATCGGAACGCGGCCACTCACTGAGAAGATCCGGTGAAAGAAAACAGCGGGCTTGCGTTTTTTCTTATTAATCTAAATTACAAAAATATATTATACATCTAATTTTTAGAGATAGGTATGAGGAGCAATTAATCCCAAGCATTTCTGTCTTCTAAATATTCTGAAATATTATAATAACCATACAACTTAAATTCAATACATTTTTTTCAATTTATTAAATGGTAAATCTTTAATATGCTATCGAAATTTATTGTAAAACAAGTTTACAGTAGCCCATGAAAGAATAATTGATTCTGTGGAGACGAGACTTATTTACAACAAGATTGTTTTTATTCCTTGCATTTGGAGCATGTACACATAACAATTTTTCTTAAATATTTTTCAATATCTAATTAAAATATTATTGAAAAAAAATTAGGTTATTAAATTATCATTTTTACATATTACAGACTATTCTGATGACGACGATGGTAATGTATACTTTTTGACACCAAATCCTGAAGAATCAAATGGTTTTCATACCAAAAAACACAAAAGTAATGGAATCAGTGAAATTGATAATAATAGTAAGGTGAGCAGTATTTGTTATTCGAAACGAACATACACAACATATTATTATATACATACGTAATCGTTTGCAAATAAAAATAGTAATAGTAATAAATAATAATTTATACTCCTAGTCCAGTAAAAAGTTAAATGAAACCATGATCTGACCAGTTTTGGCGCAATGAGTAAAAATGTGTTCATTAACACTTAATGATATTATGAAAGCAATTTTGATTTAATAAAGGGGAAAGGGATAAAAAAAATAAAAAAACTGTTGAAAATGCCTTTTTTTAAATAACTTAATAACGGTAGGAAATAGGAAAAAAGTTTCTAGTAATAGTTGTAGAAAAAAAAATTCTACACAAAAAAGTCCCTCTTCATTTTTTTGTTATCTGCTTTAGTTTAGCTGCAAAAAATAAAAAATAAATTTGCTTTGTAATTAATTCATAGCCACGCTTATGGAAGGAGGACGAACTGCCCATTCTGCTTTACAACTACCGTTGAATATAGCAGAACAGCAATTCCCGGTATGTAAAATCTCAGGAAAATCTGGACGGGGTCAATGTCTAAAACAAGCTAAAGTTATCTTATGGGATGAATGCACCATGGCCCATAAAAAAATCACTTGAAGCAATGGACAGAACATTCCAAGAATTGCGAAAAAACTCTGAAATTATGGGAGGAGCTCTACTCATACTGTCGTGAGATTTTCGACAAACACTTCCAGTTATTCCCAAGTTAACACCAGCAGACGAAATCAACGCATGCTTAAAAAAGTCATATCTCTGGTCACAAGTACATATACTGCAATTAACAAAAAACATGAGAGTTGACCTAAATGATGAAATAACAATCAAAAGAGGAAACGAGAGCACATTTTGCTAAAATACTTTTACAAATAGGTGAAGACACATATCGTACTAACCAAGCGACCGGCCTCATTGAACTCAATAGTGATTTCTGTAACATAGCCACTACTGAAAACGATCTAATCGACAAAATTTATCTAAATATTGTTCAGAACTATACCAACGTAGAGTGGTTATTTCAAAGAGCAATTTTGGCCACTAAAAATAATGTTGTTGACGACATCAATTTTAATATTCTAAAGAAAATACCTGGTGAAGAGAGAATATATAAATCGATGGACACGATGGTACCCAGTGAGGAAAGTGTCTACTTCCCCACAAATTTTCTGAACTCTTTACAAGTACCAGGAATGCCATTACACTTCCTTCGTCTGGAAATTGGATCTCCAGTCATACTACTGAGAAATCTTAGCTCTCCAAAACTATGTAATGGAACGAGGATGATCGTAAAACAGCTATCGAATAATATTATTGAAGCTGAACTTATGTCTGGAAAGAACAAAGGACAAACAGTATTTATACCTAGAATACCACTGATCTCTTCTGAATTGCCATTTCAATTTAAAAGATTGCAATTTCCAATTAAATTAGCTTTTAGTTTTACAATTAATAAAACGCAAGGACAAACTTTAAAATATTGTGGCATTAACCTCAAAGAACCCTGCTTCTCTCACGGTCAGCTATATGTTGCTTGCTCAAGGGTAGGAAATCCGAAAAATCTATACTCGTATATACTCCAGACAATAAAATGAAAAATGTTGTTTATAAGCAAATAGTGTAAAAAATGAGCGAATGTTTTCAATAATTTCTTTTACTATTACGTCATAGTTTATTTTTTTATTTCAACTACCGCAAAATCTCATATCATCTCCCGGGCGAAGCCGGGTATTATAGCTAGTTAATATAAAAACTTCCACCGGAAATTGGTTTAAACGATATCTACATCTTAAGTAGTTTTTTAATAGGTAATATCAATACTTAAAATAGTTGGACCTCAATGTCAAGAGATGGCGCTGTGTAGTTAAGAGTCGCGCAACATAAGCCTTTTAATATAATGTCTTAAATATTTTTAAGCAACGTTGATGGCAGAAGTATTAATGAGCTTCCGTGTTAACTGGTATGTTGTTCAGGGTGTGATTCGTAAATTCAGTCAGTGACTCATACCGTAGCTTCTGTGTGACATATGTTATAATACGTGAAATTAATTGAAAGAACTTTTTAAAATTGTACTTGCTGGCTGCTGCTACGGAACCCTTCATAGGCGAGTCCGACTCGAGCTAGGCTACTTTTATTTAGATTTCGTTAGTGTGCAATGTGCATTACAAAAAACATATTTTTGTATACCTAGCAAATTTCACATTTTGTTACAAAAAGATGTGCATGACATTGTGTAAGTGAACTAAAATTGTATCTATAGTCAAAAAAAAAAACAAAAGAAAGTGAGTGGATGCATGAAAAAATCGTTTTTGAAATTTCTTTTGTCTGTTTGTATTTATGAACCTATCATAAATACTTTAAACAGCATTTTTATTTTAGCATTTCGCCCTGTTCTTGGGATAAATTTAACCCGTTAACGCGGATAGTTATGTCCTGAAGATACACAATTCCGTGTACCTACTAAATGAGTTCGTCATTATATATGAAATTCACATTTATAATAGCCATAACTTCCGTTTCTCTTACGGTATTTTTATTTTAGCACTTGCCCTGTGCTTGGGATAAATTTCTATAAATTTTAAAGAAAGAAAAAAAAACGGTAAAAATGGGTAAAAGAAAGGAATTAAAAATTTCGCCTTACTTAAATCCTCTGTAGCTCAATTGGTTAAAGCATTTGTCGGCTTGAGACGAAAGGTTACAGGTTCAAATCCTGTCTGGGGCGAAAATTTTTCTTTCTTGAAAATTTATAGAAATTTAAACAGAATATTTAATTTAAGACTTGTTTAGTTTATAAAATATGTCTGACTTCAGTTTTTAATATACAGAAACCGATTGAACAAGCCATAATGCAACTTCCTCAAGACACTATAGTCATTGAAATGATTCAAGATAATTCACATAATATATCAGAAACGTTATCAAATAATTCAACGTATATTAATTTATATTCTGATTTTCGAGAAGATGTACTAAAAAACTTGTTTGTAAGTCTTGGAAAGTAAGTATATTTCAATTGAAACTTTTTTACAATTAGGAAATAGATGCGTTGTCATCTTTAACTGTACTGTGTAGTTAGTTTAATAAATCTTTCAATTTCTTAAGAGTCTCTAGAAATAGTGTCAAACGTCAACATAGTGGTGGTGTTGGATCTAAATTTGTGCATTTAAGATTTGATATAAATACTAAATTGTCTGTGAAATAAAATTTTGTTTTTTTTTCAATGTAATCAATTATGTGGTTTTCAATGTTAAGTAGCGTCTGTCTGTACTGATCATTCATCAAGGATCATTGTTTGTCCGTTTTTATAATATGGCGCTATAGCTGCTACTTTCCAGCTGTTTAAAAAAGGACTCATACTTAAACTTAAATTGTAGATATTATACTCTAGGTTTTCACATTATTGATTAACATCATGAGACTTATAGAAAGAGAGGTCTGTATAACTGATAATTCAGCAATATTTGGAAATGACATCTATTCTTTGTTAGGAGTGTATCTAGTAGTACAAACTTGTATTGGATTGCAGTCAGGAAGAATTATCGTAATGGCAAAGTCAGATTTTCATATCGGCTGTCCGGTGTATCAATAGTCACCAATTTGATGGAGTCGATCCCGAATAAAAAATGTGTGCACTACCTAGCCTACATGCAAGTCAGTTCATGAAATAAATGCGCCAGCATACTGCTGACACACACATTTCCTTGCTAAATAAAACGTGAAAAATGCAAGACCGTCTTCGGTGACAGTTATAAGTTGAACGCCATCTTTTCGTTTCTTCCGAAAATTAGAACGAATGACACTAACGCCGCAGTGTCCGTTTATGAATAAAAATAAATTACTTGTATAGAGACCGAAATAAATTTTAATTACAACCAGATCATATTATGTACATACATCTGGGTTTATTACACTAATGCTTGTCTGTGTACAAACACGATACAAACCCGAGCTTTGGACTAACGAGGTGATTAAACATTATTTTAAATCTCCAATTCCGTTATATAAATGTTTTCAGGATAAATCAAGCTGGTATTGATATAAATTTGGCAAATGTATACTCAGACGTAACGCTTCCAGTGCCCTTAGAAACACCATATTTATCTCATTTAATAGAATGGGACCATCGTGAGGAGTGGTAATATTTTTAAATACTTGCACATCAGATTATATTCATGTTTTATTTATGTCATGTGCAGCAGAGCTAGTAGAGAATGGTAACGGGAATATATGCGGGACAGTGAGGTAGCGTATAGTGCTCTCGCTCATAATCATGCTTCCTCTTTTTTGCTTGGGTACAGATGCGTAAAACTTTTGTCTTGTGTTACAAATTTTATGTGCTATTCTATGGATATATGTTAGGGTAAATGTGGATAGTGCGGTTATTATGTATTAATACCGGGAATTATGTATAATTATTATATTATGTATTATATTATATTGTATAATTATGTATAACCAGTGCTCGTGGGAAAGGTTGTAAAAACTTTCGAATTGATTACTTTTACCGGTAATTATATAAAATTACCATACCCATTTATTTAGTAGATGTATTAAATAAGGAAATCAAACTTCAGAATCAAATATTTATTAAAATAAAAACAATAATGTTTCTTAAATATCAAGAGATCAAACCTTATGTTTGGTTAGGCAAAACATAAAATTATGTTGAGTTAATTAGTCGGAATTAACTCCTTCCTATCCAAAAGTCCTGCTATAGTCGTTAGTTGTGTTGTAATCTTAGTATGAATGTTGTTATTAATACTGCCCTTTAAATTGGTATCAATATCTCAGCTGGCTTGTTCATTGTGATTTCTTACCATTACCTGTTCTTTTTGTAATATCTGATATTGTTTTAAAGAGCTGGCAAGAAAGTTTTCAAAGCCACTTTTGCTTTACACCTAAACATAGACTCTTACTGTCATATTAATAAATGCGGCGTAAATTAGGTACTCCAAGGTATTTAACCATGGATTGTATTCCTTATTACAATGTGATACAGACTATAATATCAACTTAATTTTACACCGACCTTAGTCCATGTTTATTAATAAGACTGTGCGGGGCTACAACTTATTCCTGAGTGATAAGCTTTATTGTTCATAAACTGAATAAATTTTATTCCTTCGGACAATTTTGTGGACTTATTTGTTTTTTAACCAAATAGCCAACATCTTTTCAATATCTTGGTTGGCCCTTTTTACTGAATCATCCTACATAAGGCACAACTCTACATTCACCTTGCAACGCGACGTGCGCGGCTTAAGTGTCATCCTCAACGCTCTCTGCCCGCGCCGTTCGCTCTCCATTTCAAAACTTGTGTCAACATTTACCACGGTGGCTCGAAAATTGTTAATAACTACCGGTAAATGTGAATAATTCACTACATTTACCATGTGCGTTGGTAATTATCTATAATTACCGGTAATTATAGAAAACTACCGATTACTTACATTTAGCGTAACATATATATTAAAATAAATATTGATATTTTGACAAACACACGACTTTTAGGATATATAATAAATATCAGTAGGATATAACATAATTTCCTTACTTTCTTGCACACACACACAGTTATATCTAGTTTGTGATGCAATGTTAATATACAAAACTAAAACTACAAACAAACTAAATAAATGTGTTTTGGAACTGAGGCCAAAAGTTGCTATTCATTATTGGAACATTATAAATCTACAAGTTGTACTTGATTGTACCCGCGCTAGACTACAGAATAAACTTCGCGCGAGGCATATTTAAGTTTTGCGCGAGCTGTCAACAGTTTATCTCACATCATTAATAGCAAGACTTTTCTATTTTAAATTTAGAACCCCTGGAAGAGAATATAATCACTACGTTTCTCTATATTAGCAACGCCAGCTTTACAGACGGT
Organism: Calephelis virginiensis; assembly: GCA_002245475.1. Classification (NCBI taxonomy): domain Eukaryota; kingdom Metazoa; phylum Arthropoda; class Insecta; order Lepidoptera; family Riodinidae; genus Calephelis; species Calephelis virginiensis. Next base: position 67,221 of record NJDC01005164.1, read on the forward strand.
TGCAAATACGCCTTCCAATAAAGATAACCTTTGAAGATAACTTCGATTTCATCTTCCGATTATTAATATTTTTTTCCGTATCCCGTATTTCCCCCACATGCGTAAGCCACGTCCGCAAGCCGCGGCTAATAATATGTTTCAGAATGACAGGTCTGTAAACTAGGGTGAGATTATCACTAATAAATCAACCTCTCTTTCTAAAACAGTGAGAGTCTCTCTCTAATGTGACGACGTCTTGTCATGTCAATTTACACAAGGCAGTTCTTGTAAAGTTAAAACGTAAGAGAAGTAAGTAAATTCGACCATGTCAGAAAATTGACATCGGATCTTTGTTACGAGTGTAATCTTCCATAGCAATATAGCTTAATGTTTGCAAATCGTCGTCAAAGAAAGTCGTGCTTTCTCACTCTCTATTTTTTTATTTGTTCTTTGAAATAGTCCTATATGAATTATTTTGAATCTCAATTTTTATTATACATGGGGTGCACTAAAAGTTTTGCACTTCTAGCTAATCGAAACTATTTGAATTTCGAATGTTATATTTTTAAAACGTTGCAACCTTCTTAGTGATAGAAAAACAATTGGCGAAAAATAATTTTTCAATTGTTTTTTTTTAACACACATCAAAGTTCTACGTACGCAACAAAAATAAAATTAAGTCGTAAAGATTTTAGAGCGATGTTATTTTATGATTTTAAAAATTCTCTTTCTCCGCAAGACTGTGCTGCTCGTATTAATTTTGGTTTTGGAAGAGAAGCACCTTGTTTGAGCACCGTGAGGCAATGGTTTGCTGAATTTGAGAGAGGTCGAGTTTACATGACGAATTTCGTAAAGGGCAGCCTTCAACTGCCGTCATCGAAAATAATGTGGCTACTGTTAAGCGGTTAACACAAAAAAACCCCCGGATTACCTATGCGACTATTAAGGATTGGTGTGAGCCAAATTCAGAAAATTTTACACGAAGAATTGAAAGTTCCGAAACTTTGTTGTCGTTGGATCCCTCATGAACTGACAGCAGAGCAGAAGCAGGCTCGCGTGGAATGGTGCTCACAGATGCTACTGAAGTACGACCACGAACATTCTAATGCTGTTTATGACATTGTCACAGGAGACAGAACGGGGATTTATTGTTTTGAACTCGAAAGAAAAGCAATCTTGTGAATGGGTGTTTAAAAATGAAAACAGGCCAACAAAAGTGTGCCAGTCGAGAAACGTTGGTAACAAATGATCGCGTTTTTTTCTGAGAAAAAATATCAGCTACGGGTTCTATCTGTACAATTCTACTTGAAGATCAAAAGAGTGTTAATGCCGGGTGGTATTCTATTATTTGTTTACCCAGGGTATTAGTAAAAAATTGCGAAACACGACCCAAAAGCCGCATTCTCCTACACCATGGTTACGCTTCTTTACACACGGCCATGAAAACAAAGTCATTTTTAGCTTCCGATTTCTAGCACCTGATAGAAAGTGATTACCGCCGCCCACGGACATCCGTAACACCAGGAGTATCACAGATGTGTTGCCGACCTAAGGAATAAGTACGCTTGAGAGGTTTTACTTTTATCAACTCCGAAGAGGCAATGATAGCGTTCAATCAGAAAGTAGAAAACATTTATTCAGATCTGTGGTCCTCCTGTTTTAAAAAAATGGTTCGATCGCATTAATAAATGTTCAAAAGTTTTGGAGATTATTTTGAAAAGCAATAAACATAATATTTTGGTCATAACATGTTGTTTTTGTAAGTTACGCTAAACTTATAGTGTGACCTACGTATAAACATTATGTTAAACGTAACTAATTTCTATACTATTTATTTTTTCGGCAGGCCTGTGCAGTGCTCGCAGAATGATAATGAAGAGTTTTTAGATAGACTAGCAATAATAGATTCCGATTCTGATAGATATGATTTTATGCTAGACCACAATGTTAATGGTAAGTCTTTTACTTTTACATTAAATAAAATAATTGCCTAAAGACTTATGAGTTGCATAGGCATATTGGTGTCGTTCCACAGACTAGGAACATTCAAGTGGCGTATTCGCTCGGAAGGGATTTAAGCGCTTTGATTGAAAGTATGCATAGGCATATCAAATCAACATGTGACATTCGCGCAGATTAGGAACGTTTAACTGCTTAATAGCGATAGTAGCGCTTTAGTTGATAGTTTTGATTAGCCAGACAGCTGATGACAACTTCTCTAGCTGAAGGTTTTATATCGTATTTCTTAATAAAGTTTGATACTAGATTGACATTGAATATCATTAAAAAAAATTAGATACATTTATATCTCCACACCAATTCCCTTGCAGAATAGAAGAATGCTCTTATATTAGTTATCAAACCCCACAGTATTAATTATTCGTAATCGTTTTGCGAATGATTCTAGACTTCAGTGCGATTTGATTGTTATAAGAAAAAGACGTGTGGCACTCGGAAACTACCGCGGTAAAGCTATTGCATAAGCAGGTATGAATCACCAGATTGCAGGGCGAAGAGGGGGATTACACATGTGCAGTAACGCCGATACAACCAATGCCACCTAATGCCAAAGGCGAGTTGCTGAACTAAAAAGACAAGCGCATTCAAGAAGTCATTAAAAGTTTTGCTATTCATCGATAGATGGCAAAACCAAAAAGTATTACCAGCGGTTATACCAAAAAGTATCACCGCTGTGCCGGTCGGAGTGGGGGGTGTTAGGTTATTTTCGTTAGGTACGGAATTTCTGGATTCGGTATCCACGCTGAAGGCCCGCGATAGAAGCTATGCTATAGCTTAATAGGTGATAACGAGAATCCGATACATTTGTTCATTCAATTATTGTTCTATTCTCTTTGATCCATTTTTGGCGCCTAACTTTTTGAAGGAAAGATTTAAATTTATTATAGTGAGGTGAAATTCCCCAGGTCGAGTGATCAATTCTTTCAAGTTCCTCTCGAAACTTTTGTTAGTATAACCGTTCTTCACCACGGAAGCAGTGAGGTTTTGGAATACCCTCCCCGTAGATATCAGGAGAGCTCTAAATATTTATATTTGCAAAAGTATGTTATGGAGTCGCTCTTTGACGTTTACTGTCATTTAGGTTTCATTCGACTTTACTTGTTTTGTTTTTACTACAAATACCAAGAAGTAAAACAAACTTCTTCTTTTAGGATAATTTATTCCGCCTATTGTTAGATGCATTTTTATATTATTAAGATCACTATTGCACAGTATTTTACTGAATATTGTTTCATACCAAAGGGTTGCCTAAAAGAGATCGCTGAGTCGGCGATAAGGCCACCTTCGTGTATCTTATAGTTTGAGTTTTATTTGATGTATTGAATTTAGTACACAATAAATAGTTATTGTTTTGTAATGTATTGATATGACATCATTATTGTTTCTCATGGTTTTAAGTTGTACCAAAACATTTAATCTAATTCCTTTTTCATACGTATGAGTTATTTCGAAGGAATAATCATTATAAATTAAAATTATGTAAAAACTATTATTTGGGGCCGCCCCGATGGCGTTATCGCCTCGAATTGCGTCTTTCGTGCAGAGCGGTTGATTTTCTAAGGATTGATGTCGGAGTATAACGTACATCGAGCGCGAGTTGGTGCCCTTTGTCACGGTATACACAAGTCTAACTCGGCTCTGTTTTTGAAATAAATACCTACATCCGAGCGCTGCATCAACACGTAAGATTGCTATTCGCCTTCAGTGTTATAATTACAAGTTATATAGTATAATTATAATAACAGTACAAACAAAAATCATGTAATGCAACAGTAAGTAAGTAAACGTTTAATAAACATGCACGTGGTCTTTTTGAAAACTACATTTAAAAAAATAAATTTTTAACAGCTTATATGAAGCTCAATAACAACGCAATATGGTATAATTTTTTTTCGTATAAAGTAAATACTTGCACTTATTAAACCAAAATAACATTCACAAATCGCACTATTATTTATTAGTTCAAAACTAAAATAACGCTATTACATTGATCGTTTGTTACAACGGCGCAACCGCAACTGATGTTATACCAAGTGCATACTAAAATTGAGACGCGTTGAATTCTTCGACAGACTAGTAGGTTACTTGGATTGGAGACAAGTTGATTCTTTTCCAAGATCGGACTTTAGTAGTAGTCTGTTTTTGGTGATTGGTGGTGGGAACATTAGTAAGGTTTGTCACATTATGTGTTACTTGGAAGATTATCCGCAGCAGCAGTTACACGAGTTCCATGGAACCAGCGGAATGAATACTTAGGTATTCTACATCAGATGTCAACAGATTCTGTTATAATGGAATTTTGTAAAGTTAATAAATAAATATCCCTGGACAAGTTACACAAATTGAATCTAACTCAACAGTAATCAAATTATATGTTCGAATGTATAGAAATACTTCAACTTAATTATATACCAAATTAAATTAAAAAAAACCCTATACAATGTAATGTAGATGTAATGTTCATCACATAAATGTCTACCCCTGTCAGTCTCACGGTTGGTCTGTGGAGTTAGACGTGTACGCTAGCAGCTTGACTAAATTGGCGGTTAACGCAACACCCGACTCAATAAAATCCTATTAATATTATAAATGCGAAAATTTGTATGTTTGTTTGTTATTTCTTCACGCAAAAACTGCTTAACTGATATTCATGAAACTTAGCACACACGTAAAGGGTTACTTGGTTTAACACATAGAATAGTTTTTATCCCGAAAAATATTCCTGTGGAACCATTAACCATGCAGGCAATAGCTAGTATACCATAAAATTTAAAGATTGCTACATTGTTTGATTATTTTTTTTCTGTTATATTAGGTCTTCCAATATTACCTGGAACTGGGTACATCTTCACCGTTTGGGCGGTGTTTTGTAAGGCATATAATATTGCCAACGATATTCATTCAGTAATATTTGAAGACATAAAATTTCTCAGAGTGACACCTATAAGACCGAAGAGCAAAATCAAATTGTTTATTTCGATACATAAACTTTTGGGAGATTTTGAAGTAAGAATTAAAATAAATGCGATTTAATGTCACCTTGATCCTTTACACCTATTTTTTTGTAAATAGTTCGTTGCTGAAAATGCAATGTTCTAATTTAGATTTTTTTATGTGAATAAACAGCGATCAAGCACTCAGCTCTATTGACGAGTCGACCGTAACCTGTAGACACCATCGATGTTGTAGGTGCATCGCGATTCGGTGGACGTGTTGTTAAGCCAATGATGCAAGTCCACCGGCTAACTTTCCCTCCACATTTGGACATTACATTGTCATCATGGTGTCAGGAATAGGGAAGGTAGTGGATGCCCACCTGAATGACCACAACACTCTACCAGCAGCGGACTTGTTCGAAATGACTCTTTTACCTTTGATCGCCTTTTACGATCTGCCTGACAGAAAGGAATAGACCAACTTGTCTATACCGAACAAGAGAACCGGACTAACATAAGGATGATTCATATTTTTAAAGAAAGAAACACTTGTACTTAACTAAACTTAAGTTTAAGTTTTAGCCCTGATGATGCTGTATAAGTGAAACCGGTAGGCTACTAATTACAAACTAATAAATTATAAGCGATAAGTAAAACAGTACAAGTGTTTCTTTCTTTAAAAATATGAATATTTGGAAGTTTTACCAAGCGCCGACGACGGAAAATATCAAATATATAAGGATGATTGATTATGAATGTTATGAAGTTACTAATTCATGGCTCGCTTTGTCAATCGGTAAAAGACGTAAGAGAATTCCTGACAAGAACTATACTTAATTTTAAAACCTGTGTTTTGACGATTAGATTATACGTTGGCGTAAGTGTATCGTTTATGAAGAAGCATCCTTTGTAGGTGATAAAGTTTGAATACCAAACAGTTTCTGAATTATTGATCTTTTCCACTTACTTTCTTGACAGAGTAGTAAATCTATAGACATTTACAACGATTCTGAGCCTTTGGCGTAAATTGCATAAGTTACGTTTGGAAGTTTACATACCGAGATCTATAGCAGTTTTGTTTTGCAAATTTAGTTTTCCTAGTTTTCAAAAAGAGGCGCTGTTTATAGTTTCCAAACAAATAATTTACGGAGACGAAAGCGAGTATAGTGATGTAAGATCAGGGGAAATGTTCTGATGTAAACGTGATGTGATGTATGTGTTTGATTCGTACTCTTGAAAAACAATTTTAACTCGAACTCTTTACAGTCTTAATAACTTCGGTATGTGGGATTAACAGTAGGTAATAACTTTTAACATTAAGTTGTAGATACACCGCCATTTTTGCGGAAATAGATAAATTACTAAGCAAGACTGACTGAGTTGACAGAATCGTTAGAAAGAGTACTGAAAATTTCACCACAGAACTTGAATTCTCAAAAGTTGAAATTGCAGAGCATCATCAGCGAAACAAAAAAGGAACGATTGAAAAAACTAATTACTCAAAGTTGTTGAGGGTGTATTACGAATTTCGGTGTGCGAATTTGTAACTATCATTTTTACTGCTTAGTAACTTTCGAAAGTTTAGAGTTTTGACAGTGGCAAGTGATGTTATTTCTTTATGTTATGTTAAGGATTTCTTCTGATACGTATTTTTTAATCGTTTTTTTATGTTTTTCACATAGATATTGGAAAGCGATTCCCTTGTGTGTACTGGTAAAATTTATAGAAAAGAAAATATTGCACAAGATTTTAGTGACATTCCAGAAATACAACAAAATGATACAGATATGAAAATAACAGCGAAAGATTTTTATAAAGAATTACATTTACGAGGATATGGACACAGGTATATTTATTTAGTATTAGTCGGAGACGTCTGTAAAAACGATGAATATAAAAAGGAAAATTATTATGTCTCAAAAACTTTGAATTCTAAACTGTAAATTATAAAATTAATTATACAGTTACACTAATTCTTTGACTATTATTTTTTTAAACTAGTGTAACAACGAAATATTTATTAGATAAAAAAAAAACTATTAATTATCCAACTTAATTTTGTTATAATTTTAGTTTCAGTTTAGTTGGTAAATCTCTTAGTAATTTAGAAAGCAAATGTAGTTCTTTATACTGTACCTATTTATTTATAGTTTTTTGACAGCTCACGCCTATGAAGTTTCGTATTGTTTATGTTAAAATTTTATACAACGAATTTTGTTTTTAATGGATATGTATCGCTCCTTAATAACGTACGACTACTTTATTTATGCCACAGATTTCAAATAATTGTTGGAACTTAATGCTATGGGTAAATCTAATTAGTGATTAATTTTCGCGTTCTTTACCGTTATGTAAGTGCAAGCATTTTATAAATATTGCAATGTTTTACTCGCTGTCAAAAGGGGACTTGTATGGCCTTTTACTGGTATCCATGTAAGTTCAACGGCGTTTATCACATTCTGCTTTCATTTCATCGATATCATACCGTTTTCGTTTTTAATATCGTTAACAATTATTTTTTTTCTATTTTACTTTGTCTGTTTTAAGTGAAAGTAAATTTATGTTTTTCATTAGCTTGCATTGGCGTTTTACCAATAGAATATGTTGCAATTCGTCATATTTTAGAAGCATGTTCTTGAACCACTTTTCGTACACCTCGGTATATACTCGTGTGCCTTCGTGGTAATCTTCAGATTCCTTTGATTTAAATGCTAGCAGTGCGTCTTGTACAAAATCTTTTGTCATACCTACGTGGCAAATAACGAGATATCGCTTTTTCCCATTAGTACTGTGGAGGTTAAAGCACCAGCGTCATCAGCCCAAGATCGGGATATAGGATCAACGCTTATGGACTCATATTTCATCCGTAAATACAATACTTGTCGAATCTTGAATTTCCTTTGCTTTGCTTTGCTTGAAAATTCACATCATGCCAAAGAAAACATCAATGTATTCCATTAATGTACATACTATTTTTTTATACATAAAGCCAATGATGGTCAAACTTTTGGCCAAAGAAGGTTTTGGATTTTAAAACAAATTGCTTCACATAAAACAATAGGCTTTCTTAAAGTTGAAATTCCTTTTTACGATAGTAACATGTACATGATGACGAATGGCATCAGCATCAAATTGCTCAACCAATGTCACATTATGGGGTCGGTGTTTTCTTATGATTTAGAAGGCTTGGTTAGCTCTAAGCCACTCCTGTCATCGGCTTCGGTAGTGATTTTGGTCACAGTTGTCAGAATTTTACCCAACGCGGTTGCAATAAGGTTTTGCACTTGTGATATAAACGGATCGCCACTTTGATTATCTTGTTCATAGTAATCGAGTAGTTGTGATACTATCTGCCTCGATTGTCCTTTAATCATATCTTCTATTTCAATACTAATTAATAAAACTTTCGACACTATCAATGTCTTTTGCTCAATCAAAGTACCTATTCCCAAAAGTTGCACATTACACAAATGCATGGGATAGTAAATACGTGTAACTATCACGGGCTCCGTGAGCACAAGCTAGTTACAGATAGTATTGTTCTATAATCAAGGGCATATTGTTCTCTGTCGCAAGAAACCGATGGTGTCAAAATGGCGATTGGATTTATGTTTGATGTGGCCAGGTGACATAAGTATTATTATCAATTAAAACCATTAGAGACAAGTACAAAGATATATTATTAATTTCCCAAAAACTTCAAAATATTATTTATCGATATCGAATGCTGAGTTTACGTTGGCAATTCATTTACGTACACACATTACATTCGAGAATCTTTCAGAAATCGTTAACCATGAGCTGTCATAAAACTGTTAATAAGATGGACAAGGTATAGTTAATTTTATTTGATGACACAAGTGAAATATTACTTTATACAATTTACTAATTTTGTACACTAATAATACCACATCCATAGCAGAAGAAAGAAAATTTGCTCATTCTTTTTAAAAAGTAAGCATCGACGATTGCGTGTTTTATATATTAGTACCTGGATGACCGAGCTTCGCTCGGTATTGTTTTTTTATAAATTGTGTGTTTTGGAAATTATATTTAAGTACGACCCATATTATAAAATTTATTTGCAAACACTCATTGACTTCGTGTCACTTAACAACGCCATCTGCTGGAACAACTTTATTTCTCTCAAAAAATAGTATTATTTTTAATAGATGTCAGGAAGAGTCATATTTTTCAGTTTAAACATGAATAAAATGAAATTTTTTAAAAATGATTCTTAGCTAGATCGATTTATCGCCCCCGGAACCCCCTACATACTAAATTTCATGAAAATTGTTGAAGCCGATTCCGAGATTCCAATAATAGATGTATATATATACAAGAATTGCTCATTTAAAGGTATAAAATTAAGTTTCTTGTAGCTTTAGTGCGCTTAAACTAGGTTTTTCACATTTTTTTTAAATTATCACTTTTTTGAAAATGAAATATTTTGTAAAAGAAATTTTGACCTGATAGCTTTTTTGTTTTAATGAGCTAATATTATGCTTTACATTTATTTTTAACAGACGTACATTTCAAGGCGTACTTAGTGTTGAAGCTAATTGTAAATTGGCTCAACTTAAGTGGACAAATAACTGGGTTGTATTCCTAGACAGTATGATCCAATTGGGCATCTTAGGAGTCGACGCTCGCAATGTCTACTTACCTTCAAGAATTGAAAAAATAAGTATCGATGTGGACTCACATTTTAGTGAAATACGTAAAGTTTCACCTGATCCAACAAAATGTACTCTTAATTGTTACTTTGATAGAGAATTGGGGATAATACAGTAAGTATTTCTGCTAAGTTTTATAAATGTATTTTATTAGGCTTCTTAAACATACAATTCGTTTCTTTTTTTTGTAATATGCATATAATTATCTTCACCGTGTTTGTCCGTGCAGCTCATAAGAGGCGCGGACAGGTTAAAATATTCATTACCATCAAGACTACTGGTAATATAGTGCTTTGCTGCAACTTGCCCAAGTGGGGTACACCGCTTTACCTACTCGTGCCGCCATAATAACTGTCATGTTATGGTCTGGAAGGTAGGGAGCAGGTAGACTTGCACAATAGGCTTTCCGTCTCGGCCTCTAGACAGCGGCGCGTCTGTAACATCTATGTTATCTATAAACCACGGTCGCCTCTTTTCATCAGAAAAGCCGTATTGTTATGATATACCTAAATATGTATCATAATTTTAGAGTATATCTAAATACGATGACGCAACGAACTTTATAACAATGAAGCCGTATTTAGTTTCAATAAATTAATTCAAGATTTAAAAAACAATGCAGTTTGTGTGAAAGCTAAACGAAATATAATATATATTTCGTGTAGTAACAAGTAACAAGTAACAACAAGTGTGGATAAAAAGACTTGTTAATTTTTTTTCGATTTTGTTCTTATTCCCATCAGTGACTCTACCCCACTATAAGTAAATTCAGTCCTGAAAATAGAAAATTCCAAGGAGATTTTTTTTTATAATAATTTAATATAAGGGAACGCTTGAGTAACAGGTTACCACCTTAAGCGTACAGATCCATCAATTTATGAAAAATTAACGTCTTGAACTCTTGTTGCTTCATTTTATCAGAGGTTTAAAGCTTGTTACTGCATTAAATATTATTTAACCTGATCAAAATGTAAATAAAGAAAGAAAGAAGAAAGAAAAATATTTATTAACAGACTAAATAAAAAAAATCATTTAGAAATTTTATCAAAAAAAAAAACTAACTAACTAACTCTAAATATAAGGAATTTAAATAAACATTCAAAAAGTAATAGATAAAAAGACAGAGTGTGGTAGCATGGGTCCGCCGATGAAAATCTCAGTATTTGTTGAGGCTCAATCTACCTCAAGACTGATTTTCAGCTTTCCCTGTCTGACAAATACAGCCAACATCAGCTGGCTTATTACATAGTTTAGTAATAATTGAACTCTTATGTTATATCATTATTAAATCTTCATACATTGTAATAATATAAATCACAATAACAAATTCTACAATAATTTTGAAATTGCTTACGACTTTCCTAATTGGTTTTAGAATTTTTAAAAATGATAGAATAGAATAAAATACAATTAGTTTTGGAAGTTTATTAGATAACTCTATAGATGTTTACTTGTTGCCTAGATAAGCGCCTTCCCTTTTTCCCCGACTTCCTCTGTTTCAAGGCAAGAAGTTATTGGAAACAGCAAGGTTGCGCAAATCTGGGCGAGTCGTTACAAATCTCTTTTTCATTTTTATATGGGTACCTTGATTTTTTTTACAAAGAAACGTTACAAAACTATAGAACTGCGAGTAATAAAATGTTTTTATTACACTCAGTAACTCTAAGTTATTAATCTATTGTTAAAATACAAATTGAGCACTACGATAAAGGAAAAGGTCTAAAGGAAAAGATATCCTTTAATACATATTGAAATATATTAAAATCTTTGAATTTCTAGTATTTATCCTTATGGTTTATAAAAAAAAGTGTGTTTCAGGTCTGGAGGTATTGAAATTCGTGGTGTACATGCATTTCCCAGTGTTAAAAGTAGTCGAGTAGCTGACCCAACCATACAAAGTTATGAGTTTGTTCCAAACTTAGTTACTGAACTGATGCCAGTGAGTTCTAAATGTTTTTTCATTAATTTCTTACTTATGGATTGTGCATAGTGTTGGTCTATTATTAGATTTGTTTGTATAACAACAAAATACAAATACGATACGTATTAGTTGAATATTCTTAAAATCCGGACCAATCGAATAATTCGAATTTAGAACAGAATAAAAATTAATCCGCATTACACGTGGTATTTGCATAAAATTCGAACAGGATGGCCAATGAATAGATAAACAACTACATAATTTTAAAATAAATAGGCAATAATATACTAATAAATAATAATATATTACAATATATATATTGTAACAAAATCCAACCCCTCCCTACAAATAAACCTTGGTGTTTAACATTTTGACAGCTTCTCAATAAAATAATTACAATTACAATACTGTAAAATGATAGCAATATTACCTAAAACCATCCAAGTCATGGTTGTCAAAATATATAAGGTTATATTAAATAAAGAAGTGATGTGAGAGTCACGAGAGATCACTAAAAGATACTCCTTACATTAGGCATAATTTCAGCCAAAACACGTCAATTGCCCACTAGGATAACCAGGGAGAAGGGGTCACGTGTCTAATATTGTATTATCTATTATTCTTAGCAACCGTATGAAATTAATTTAATTAGCCACTTTAACTTGTTGGTGACACCGAATAGACTATTATGTGAAAAATATATACAATATTGTATTACATACATATTTTGATTCAGTGTACAATATATTCTATCAAATAAATAGTTTTAAAACATCATCAAAACAATTATATATTGGTCTCTATATAAAACTCAATCAAAAGTTAGTATGTTTGCGATTAGCTTAAACGACACTTACAAATTGTCTTATTAACCAAGTAAATTTTACTTCAAATAATGGAAATACCCTAGACCAATAGACTTGGTACTTTTAATCAGAAATCTCATTTTACCATACGGCTTTTCCGAAAACTAAACATAAAATTAACCTATCTGGCCTTGTAAACCTACATCATACTATGCGATATAACAGGACTTATGTATTGTACCTAATTTAAATATTTTGCATCTACTTTATTATTATTTTTTTACCGTCTTCCGAATATTTTCCCTTAATAAATAGTCACAACCTAATTTTTATACTACGGTCTCAATTGTAATGATCACCATTGTTAATTTTTTTTAAATAGCGCCCTCTAATGGCTTATATCGCTAAACTTACTATCCTATAAGTTTTAAGTGTAGTAGCTAATTATCAAATCTCAAGATGGTCCAAAAGAAAATCACGTATGAATTAATGTAAATCATCCTTATTATCTGCTAAAGTTCCATAGATTTGTCACAGAAATCATTGTAACAAATGACTACTAATTTTTTATTTATAACTTAACCTAGATCATTCAATGTACATGAGATCACAGTACTTTCTTACCCAACTTAGTATAAAAATAGACATGGAATTATTTATTTGACAAACTAACACTCAGGCTCTTTTCCTTTAAAGCTTAAAATAAACATCAATACTATTTTCATATCTCTAAAAATACAAACCGCACAATCCACAATCAAACTTAAAGCATTTACACAATTCTCTGAAAAATACACAATCAAAAAACCCAAAACCTCATTTTAGGAGATATAATTGAAAGACAAATTTTGTATTATTAAATACTTTTTTATAGTATAAACATATTCCTGCAATTGAACATAGAAATTACTAAACTACAAATTTAATTTTCTATTATTTATTTCCATAAAAGAATAATTAAAATCAAATATTTAAGCGTATTATTTTCTTGTACATTAATCAATCTTTTCATATCAAAACTTTGCCATATTTCCTGTACCTGTAATATATATGTCATTGATGAACTAACAACAAACGGTATTTCCTACCTAAATTTAAACAACCATTAAGTGTATCTAACAAACTGCCAAACCACAACACTAATAATGTGTCTCACAATTAAAATCAATTGAGTAATTTCATGGTTAATCTATTATCACAAAAATATAGGTTCTTTTTCTAAATCATCCACCATTTCAATAAACTTTGTAGAAAGTGCGCTATTAAGATATCCCAAGATTTTTAGAATATTCCATGTGAAGCTATCCAGTTTGTCTACCTACCATTTTAACGATATGTTTTACAATTATTATTATTACTACACAATATGTGTTAAAACAATTAGAATAACTCTAAGCACTAAGCACACGCCGAATTCCATCCTGAAGTCACCTTTATGTACTGTAAGGTTTCATTGTTTAGTATTATGTATGTAAAACGTTTGTTTTGAACCCTAGTTACCCCTTTCAATTAATTTAAATAAAATTTTATATATCACAAAAACAAATTTACTGAAATAGAAATAGGGATATCTCCATGGACAAAATGACTTACCCCTTTTGGATGCCCACTCAATAAAATACACTAAAAAAAAAACTCTTAGTAGACCACAAATTCACCGTTCCAAGTTCCAACCGACAGAGTCACCCCTCCTTTTCTGTATCTGGCCATTTCTTCCAGCATAGTCCCAACACCATACTTGATTCCAGCGTCAATCCCCCCATTTTCCTCGACTTCACCTGTTATACCCCTCCTTTTTCCGCCAATATTTTCTCAATTTACTCACCAATCGTCCCTTTGCCAAGACATCGCTTATTTGTCATTCTTATATCACTCCGAAAAACAAACATTCATTTTCTACCTACCTTATTTAATTTAACTTACTTTTTTACACAAACTACCAACCATCAATTAAATTACTTAAAATCCTAAACAATAAAGAATGTTTTAACTCCTAACACTTTATTTAAACTTTTTACAAAATTAAATTATCAAATACCACAAAAGAATATTGAGAGACAGAACTCACGGAGCGATTTTTAATCGCGCCCGCAGCGGTCGCGGCTCTTCGATTTATTTTAAAACTCACGAGACGGGTAATTTTTGCGATCCCGCAGCCGCCGCGGTTGAAATTATCGCCCGCAAACTTAGCGGTTGATTATCGCGTGGCCGGCGGTTGCGGTTAAATAATTAGTACAAACAGTATAAAATGGTCGCCCGTCAAGCGCAGAGCACGCGGTCGCAACCCGCCGAGGCGGGAGGAGATCGCCGCCCGCGCGGTTAACGGGCAGAAGACCGCTCGAGGGAACCGCAAACAACCGCAGGCTCTGCGGGTGAAATTCGCGTCGTGAAATGTTATCTTACTTTTTACCTAATCACACTGCCCACTAGCGATACACCTAGAATGCTCCATTACAACATATTAGTAAATTCATCTTCTTAATAAAATTGAGAATATTTCTCACATATTTATTCATACATTTATTTATATGTCAAATTTCAGTTAATAATTAGTATCGTACTACACATACATTCCTGCAATTTTTTAGGTACCTTTCGTATTTGGAATATCAACTTGAACCAACTTTTTGACTATACCGTAATAATGACCAATGATAATTCTTTTTTCCCGCTAATTTAGAAAAATGTTTAAAACTGTTTTGGTTTGATCTAAGAAATAAATCGCGAATTTTTATTTGCTAACAACCCATGAAGTACAAAGCTAATCAAATTTCAACCCACTTGATTTATGTACTGACCATTATTATTCATACTAAATCGTATATTCTCGAACTACCGATTTCTCTATTTTGCTTACACATAAGTATTAGTCCATATACTATGTGTTTATTATTATATAATCATTTGTGAAACTCCCTTAAAGCCTCATTGAAATGTTCTAAATTAGAACCTAAAACATTTTTTTCTATTTAAATTGTTAGCGCCTATAAATATTTTAACAGCAATACACCAAAACAATGAACGTCAAAATTTTTAGACTAGGGTTCGTTAATACTAAATCTATGGTTACACCACAATGTGCTAGAATATGTTCGAAAGCTTAAATAATTTTGTAACAACTTCATCACGCATATTCCGCAAATAAATATATTTTCGTTCTTTTATAACGGTTGAAAACACGTCCGATATATCCACGATTCCTAAGTGTCTCTAGGGATCCTCTCCGTGGTTTAATAGCATTGTTAGACTTGGTCAATACTTGGTACCTTTTATAAATCAAAGTATTTTTTTAATATGGCTAAAAACAGTTATAAACTATATTGTGTTGTTTTTGAGCTTCATGTTAGCTGTTAAATGTTTAGTGTGTTAAATTCGAATCCAATGTCATATTTCATCCATAAACTTACAGCAAAAATACCGCTGACTTAAGACAAATAAATAAAAATCCCTGGACTCGTTACATAAATCAAATATTGAACCAAACGAATTGTATGATTGTGATATGGGTCAACGATACCAATAAATAGATTTTTTATATAGACAATAGAATAATTTTCATAAGCACCTAGACCCAGAAATGCAGATATCGTCACACAATTGCCCTGTCGGGAATCTAAGCCGAGCCTCGCAGTTGGTCGATGTAGTTTAGCATGTAGGATGTGTTAAATCTGATAATACACCTGAAGTAATATCTGATATGAGTTCATTTTTTTATAAAATATCGACTACATCTTACTTTCAGTTTGACGATGCTATTCACGTGGCTATAAATTTGATATATGAAAATGCACAAACAAATACATTAAAAGTAATAGAAGTGATAGACGATGATTATGAAACAAGTGAATATAAGTCTGTTATAACAAAAATTGGTGATCTCATAGATAATTTACCTAAGGCAAAGAAAGAATTGTTAGTTATGTGCAATGATACCAAGGAAATGCCTAAAAATGTAACGGTTCAAAATAGTATTGAAGTCAAAGTTAGAGAGGGAACAATTTTAGTTGGTAGCAATTTACTAAAAAGAGACAACGTGAGTATAACAACTTGGATTCATTATATCAACAATTGTTTTATACTTAAAAGGATTGGGTTAAGAAGGATTGTAATCGTACTTTTTTGTTTAGTTAATATGATATCTTACCCTCTGATATTAGGGCTCCCATTTTATTTTAATTGATTATATTTATTGCTAATTCCAGCGTCCTTTAAAGAAGGCTGAGTTTTTTGCTATCTTACTTTTTTTTGAAATATCGTGACATTGATTAGGTGTTATAGTTTTGTAGTAGCTCGGCTGGATTGTTAACATACCTTTCCCTTTTACTGTTGACATAACGCAGTGATAGTCACTACTATGTTCCGATAAACAAAGTAGAGGATGTGATAAATTTACTTAAGCTGAGAGTATAATATCACCACAGACTAAGGTTTAAATTGCAACCTTACTTATTATCTTTAACGACTACAGCCCCCGTGATTTAGAACCACGGGTTTAGAACCAAATCTTAAAAAAAGTTATAATATTCTGAAGTGATGCTTCTACTGATTTATTTTTTAGGCGTTAACTAAATACGCTACTGCTTTACAAAAAAATGGATTTTTCATAAGCCGAGAGAAAAGTTCACCAGACACAAACGATGTCCCAAAAGGTTATATTATAATTTCAACATATACATGTGACACAGAATACCTAGTTTTGATCAGAAACGAGATTTCGCGGGAATACAGTGCCACCATTAAAGTAGATGACTCTTTCTCTTGGGTAAACGATGCAAAAGAAGTGTTAAGTAAAAATAATGATATCGTTTTCTATGCCCAAGATGATTTAAATGGGCTACTAGGATTTTTTAAATGTTTAAAACTAGAGTTTCAGAATAAAAACATCTACTGTGTACTTATAAATGATCCTTCCGCACCTGTATTTGATAATACTGAAGAATTTTACAAGAATCAACTTAGGAAAGGGTTGGTTTTTAATGTCTTTCAAGATGTAAGTATCACTATACTGATTTCAAAATTCAATTTTTAAATCTATGTAAGTAATTTAATTATCTTAATTTTACAGGGTCAATGGGGAACCTATCGTCATTTAAGTATAAAAACTTTAAATGAGTCAATTACTGTTCCTCACGCTTTCATTAAAGTGAAAAAACTACCTGATTTGAATAGTATAGCGTGGGTTGAAGGATCTTTGAGCAGCACTGTTGAGGATCCTGAAATGACGACTGTTGATGTAAGTTAACATAACTAAGTTACATAGGTATCTCATATAAAATATAGTTTTCAGGGCGCTGTTAATTTCTACTTAAATATTAATAGCCATTATCCTTTATCACCACATATTTTTCTTGTTATTAAACATTATATCATACGCCATGAGAATAAGATATGCAAAAATCGTGGGCATATTATAAGATAAGACGCTAACGGGTTAGTGGCTGAACTAATACAGAGTGATCTCCACCAAATAGTTCTAAGGGCAATCTCATTGATGGATGCATTGCAGTCATGTTAATATAAATTGCTTAGTCCAAGTTTTATCCGACCATTCTCTTATGTGTGCTTTTCCCTAAGGAATCAATAATTAACTCTATAATTGAAACATCGTTCATAAATATGGTATAATTTTAGAATAATACTACATTTTAAGATACAATAAGTAGGATTTATCAGAGTGGCTCTGCTGCAGAGTATGACATGAATTGTTTCATAATCTATCACAACTACAGTTACGAGCTCAATAGGAATGTTATACGCGTTTTTGTACAGTGTTTTAAGATAATATAATTGATGTGTATTTATCAGGGTGGCTCTGTTGATAAGCATGACATGTAATCTTGTCCAGTTTAGACGTTTAATTAGGATTAACACGCTTTCCTTGCTATCGCGAAGATAAAATATGCAAAGAAGAAAAAGCAATGTGTGGCGGTCCCGTACCTGACATTGGCTAAATAGGTCGTGAAAAACGATTGAAAGTCATTTTATAAAAGAAAAAGAAAAAAAAGCAGAATAACTAAATTGTTTACATGTCAAAAACGTTTTAAATAATTGTAACCGCGATAAAGATATATTATAATATTATAGTGATTTGATGTGACTATAGAACTACTGTTTTAGTTTTCTATAGTCACATATTTATACAAGAAAAATACGAGTATGATAAGTCCAAAAGAAGAGTCATATATATTTACTAAAGACGAGCTAAAAATACATAATACAAAACCAAACAAAATAATTAGAACATTGTTAAAATTCCTTTGGATAATACGATAAAAATTAAAACTGGCTTTCATGCAAAAAAAAAATAACCATAAATCATTATAGAAAAATATTTGAGTT
>NJDC01005164.1:86298-145126 GCA_002245475.1 Calephelis virginiensis
AATTGTTTACATGTCAAAAACATTTTAAATAATTGTAACCGCGATAAAGATATATTATAATATTATAGTGATTTGATGTGACTATAGAACTAATGTTTTAGTTTTCTATAGTCACATATTTATACAAGAAAAATACGAGTATGATAAGTCCAACAGAAGAGTCATATATATTTACTAAAGACGAGTTAAAAATACATAATACAAAACCAAACAAAATAATTAGAACATTGTTAAAATTCCTTTGGATGATACGATAAAAATTAAAACTGGCTTTCATGCAAAAAAAAATAACCATAAATCATTATAGAAATATTATTGAGTTAAAGAAATTGTCTTTAGAAATACAGTTGAACAAAACAAAGGAATAAGCAACAGGCATAAAATGTGCAAATGACTAAATAAAAAATAATACTTTTATTTTAAATCAGTCATACCTATATCTTATTCATAACTGAAATTGCCTAGTTCGAAAAAAAATAGAAAAAGTGCCTGGCGAATTTCGTGTCTATGTCATCTCGATCTGAGTACTTATTACCATCTGTATGGGTAAAAATAGTGTTAATTTTCTTTTTTGCATGTCATACATAACGTAGCGGTCCGAAGTTCGACTTGATTTAAGGAGGTTTTGAATTGGGGTTTTTCAACAAAATTTGCGATGCATTGCATAAGTACCCAGGCGGTAATAGGCTTGTCACATTTGATTGTGGAACTTAGTGTCTTCGGCTGTGTATATACGATATGACATATACCGCGTTTGCGTATATATTATCGCGAATATATTGCTTCACGTTCAAGTTATGAAGTAGACCATTTTTATTCAAAGTTTTATGACTATAATTTTATTACTAAACAACAACATTTATCTCACAATCCACAAAGTGAATTTATTCTATCAAACAAAATAGAATAAATGAAGTTTAACTTAGAGTTAATTTTTTACCTCTCTTACGAGAACATGGATTCGAAAATCTTCGAAATGTGACCTGTTTGCCATTTTTAGTCCTAGGCCTACTTAATTCTTTTCTACAGTTTTATTATAAGTCGAGTATTATTAAGACCACGGGTCCTTTCATAATAAGAGACAACTGTGGCCTGTAGACACCATAGATGTTATATTTTTGTTATGTTATAGTTCATTGCCGTCCTGTAGCAGAGTTGTAGGGCCTATTGTAAAGTCTGTAGACTAACCTACCCTACCCAGCAGATCAATTGTGGCGCCAGGAACCGGTAAGGCCGTTTGCTATAAGCATTTTACTATATTTTAACCAATGCTCCCTCTTTCGAGCTGCCTGGCGGAGAGGCAGATGGTCTATTCTACCCAGCGGACCCTGACCAATATAGGGAATTTATGTTGTTTAAAATTTAGGTATACTATGCTGCTTTGAATTTCCGGGATGTGATGGTAGCAACAGGAAGAGTACCAGTGGATGCAGTAGCCCATGATAGATTAGCGCAAGAGACTGTCATTGGCTTTGAAGCCTGTGGCAAAACAGCCTCGTAAGTAGTTCTTAAATTTAATACAGCATTAATGACTTATGCTCTATAACTATTCAAATATAAATTTATTTAATTTAGTACAACAAAATTACAAAGACCGATTCCAACCACTTTTTTTGCTATCACGTTGCGTATTAGTACTAGTAGGTTTCAAGTTACATTTAATAATGCACACATTTTTCGTTTATCTTGACGACCTCATTTATAAGTAAAAAATAAAAAAAAAGAACAATTGAAATCAGAACCACCTCCTTTCTTGAGTCTAAATCTTTTGAGTTTCTGGATAGTAATAAATTTATTTGATATGTCTGGTGAATACACATATACGGGTTGAACAGGAGCCACTAAACTGATAACCTGAGAGTTCGTAATATGTGGGCGTTGGCTGTCGCTCCGAATAGTCTCCGTTGTCAACAATTCGGAATTATCAAAAAAAAGCTGTAATGTGTGATCTAGTCGATCCTGGTACTAGTCAGTACTCTCGCGAAAACAACAGAAACCTATCCGTTGCTAAAGACACCATCGTGAACGCAGGAATAACTTTGAAAGTACTACATAAACACGTCTACACGATGCATATCTGCGCAAAACCCTCAAAGGGAGCAGGGGGCTTCACGCCGCTCTCAGTATGAGTGCCAACAAACCTATGTACCCCCCGGATCGCCTACAACTAGATCACAATTGAATTAACAATTATGATCTATAAGTGTCTCTTTGTCAACCTATGGCAGGGAGATACTATTTAGCGCATATATAATACAAGTATGGATAATCCAAACCCAAGTTATGAAGAATAAAAAAACAACTAAACACTTCTAGAAAATGCTTTTGCACTTCCATTTATTGTCCTAGATATATTTTTACAAATAAAGTACAAAAACTGAAACACACTGGTTTTCGTCCTAACTTATAATCTAATTAATTAAAACAAAGTATCGAAGAAAATTATTTCAAATGTACGTTATTACATTTTTATTTTATTCCAGCGGCACACGATGTGTAACACTCTTTAATGGTGGAATTTCGAATAAAATAAGCTGTCCTAAAGATTCCTTACTCTTTATACCTGATGAATGGACTATGAAAGAAGGCGCGACCGTTTTCTGCGTATATTCGACAGCTTACTTAAGCATGGTAAGGTAACAATATTTAATTATCATTGAATGTTTAAACGAATACATACTATTTACGTATTAGATAAATATAAACACTTAACATGAAAATTTCGGTATCAACAAAATTAAAAAACACACATAATTTAAAAAATAATATTTTTGCACATATCGAAACGTCACACGTTTTATTTTATTTTGTACTAGCTGCTACCTGCGGCTTCGCCCGCGTTTTCACAGAAACCCGGTGTGCGATCGGGATTAAAAATAGCCTATATGTTAATCCAGGTCACAATCTATCTGTCTTCCAAATTTCAGACAAATCCGTTCAGCCATTCGAGCGTGAAAGAGTAACAAACATCCATACATCCATACTTACAAACTTTCGCATTTATAATATTAATAGGATTTTATACCAGTCGATCCGGCCAACTTCGTTTACTTGGCACTTGTCACTCTTTAAAAAACTAAAAATAACTAAAATCAGACTACGCTTTATTAAATTATAGCCCAGTTTACATTTTGCCTTTGACCCTTCTCTCACGGGAACTTCTTTAATGAATGGGTTATAAAGTACCTATCTGCCAAATTTCGTTTGAATCAATTTATGGCCAATATCAGTAAATTATCTAAAATTAGAGATAGGATTACTTTAGATCAGTCACCAAACAACAATTATTATTTTTCAAAGATTAACAAAAATATTTATCTGCAACAAGAAAGAAGAAAGAAGAGAAGAAGGCTTACCTATCTCTATCTATATATAGGTTGTTAATATTTGCCGTTAGTAAATTTGGCGTGAATCGAGGTTAGAGTACATACAGACAGACAGAAAAAATTCTAAAAATGCTAGAAATATGTTCTGCGACCGTTTTTATTTGCCTTTATTATAAGTATAAATTAATTTTATAGCTGCAAACAATTTATGTCTGATTATAAGTCGAAGCGGTTATTATTCTCTGTCTGGCGATGTTTTGAACCAAGATCCGTATTCCTAATTTCTAGTCTCCTGTCTATCTACTCACACAATTCACCCATCAAATTTCTCCACCGCGAAGTGAAAAAAAAGATAAACGAACACACTTCCGTATTTTTATTACATATAATAGTATACAGTAACTTTTTCGAAAATCTTATGTCAAGATTTATAAACATTCTATTTTTGCGCTGTCGTAATATTTTTCCTGTTACCACTAGGAGAGCGTCCTTTGCTCTTAAAAACAAAACCAAAAAGTGCCTTTGGGGCCACATCCTTGAAGAGGTAGACAGAGGTGCAAATCCTACGATTACTCAAAGCTTTTGATATTTTCTATTGTCGGCGCTTGTTAAAACTTCTAAATGTTCATATTTTTAAAGAAGAAAGAACTGTTTTACTTATCACTTATAATTTTTTTTTATAGAAGAGGAGGCAAACGAGCAAGTGGGTTACCTGATGGAAAGTGATCACACCTCCGCCCACGGACATCCGCAACTCCAGGAGTATCACAGATGCGTTGCTGACCTTTAAGGAATGAGTACGCTCTTTTCTTGAAGGTTCCTAAGTCATAGTCGTTTGGGAATACCGCCCTCGGTAACTGATTCCACAAAGGTGTTCGGAATCGCACAGTTGTAGACCGCCACGCATCGAGATGATGGGCATGATACCTTAATTACTTTATAATTAGTAGCCTACCGGTTTCGCTTATACAGCATCATCAGGGCTAAAACTTAAACTACTCAACAATATTATTTTTGATGTGTAAATATAAATTCATTTATAATGGGTTGATACAAAGAACTTTGATACGTTATACAACGGAGTTGCCAGCTATAGATTATTTCACCACTAAATGGTAAAAAAGTACCATTTTAGAAAATATTAAAAAACATGTCATGTAATTATGTAACAAACATGTAAATGAATTTATATTTACACATCAAAAATAATATTGTTGAGTAGTTTAAATTTTAGCCCTGATGATGCTGTATAAGCAAAACCGGTAGGCTACTAATTACAAAGTAATAAATTGTAAGTGATAAGTAAAACAGTACAAGTGTTTCTTTCTTCTTTAAAAATATTAACATTAGTCAAAGCCACTAATGACCGAACTGCGAAATAAACATCATCTTTTAATCAGCCATTACGTCGACATTTTCAATACAACATTGTGACTAAATCATAAATTACATGTTAATTGAGGCTGAGTAGGTATTTGCCTCGCCGAGTTTCGCCCGATCCGGGTGAAACGACCATGTTCATTGTTCCTGTTTCTAGGTTGATGAGACTAAAAAATGTCATTCTGACAATTAAATTATATCGCTACTTTAGTTAATTAGTTAATATAGTATTGCAACGTTATTTATGTTTTATGCAGAAAATAATTGGAAAAATTAAACGCGGGGAATCCATTCTCATTCACGCTGGTACTGGTGCAGTTGGACAGGCTGCTATCAACTTGGCTTTGCACTATGAATGCGAAGTTTTCACTACGGTCGGTACTCCAGAAAAACGTGATTTCCTAAAGAAACTTTTCCCACAAATTAAAGGTAAGAAGAATGTATTTAATGTTTCTTCTTTCATATTAAATCTCTTGATGTCATGATCTCTTTAATAATAAAATCCATAGGGATCCATAGGGAGGGAAACACCTCTTCAGGCGCTGTGGTTACAATAGACGTACCGCAAGGTTTTATTCTTGGTCTATTTTTATTGTTTATATAATACATATATACATATAAACGACTTGCCCTATTTCATAGAGAATAATTGAGATATTGTATTGTTCACGGCTGATACTTCACTTATATTTAGAGTGAAAAGACAAATAGGCAATCGTGTTCAAAAATTGTACATTAGCTCACCATTAATAATCTTCTTTTAATTGCCAATAAAACTAAATGTATTAGATTCTCGTCGCCTAATGCTAGGCAGTAAGACATTAATGTGCAACTGAATGGATCTTCACTGGGCCTAGTAGAGTCCGCTGTGTTCTTGGGTGTCCCGATTGGCAAAAAGTTAAGATGGAGAGGGCCCATATAAAGAAATTGGCAAAACAACTTTATCCAACAGCTTTTGCAGTTAAAAAAAATAAGAGCAATAACAGATTTTAAAACTTCTTAAATGGTGTAGTTAGTAGTAGTAGTAGTAAATAGTAGTAGTGTATGGGATTCATCTTTAGAGAAAATCTGCAGATGTTTACGCTATATCTGCATTACGAAAAAGAGCCATTAGACTATAGGTATCTGTAATTTTACAGTAAAGGGTTTCCTTTAGCAAAAAATCAGAGAAATAAATATTTTAAGCATGGATTCTCAATATAGTTAAGATAATCTAACGTGCAAACTTAACTTCAACAAGTTGAAAAAAAATGATGTTCATTATTAATTAACGAGAAAAAAAATGCTCGTTTCAAAAAAATAAGTAATTTTTCATGGGTCAATGTATACGTTTCTACAATATAATGACCATTGACATTAAAGATTTTCTCCTAAATAAGTTTAAGAAATGTATCAAAACAAAGCTTTGTACGGAAGGCTGTTATAAAATTTCAGAATATTTAGAAGATGGACACGCTTGTCAAGAATTGCTTGAGCCGTTTCAATCATATTTAAATTCAATTTGTTATTATTTTATTTAAGATAGAAAACTTATTGTAAAAGACTGTATTGTATACTCATTTTTAATATTTTTTCTTCACAATATTTTTTTTATTATGCATTTAGTCAAAAAAATTAGGGTATGGATTATTTTTTTGATTCCAAATTCAAATTTAGTTTTTTGTTGTAAGATTTGCACAACTGTTTTCCATTTTGATTGACATGAGTTTGATTTGCATTTCTTATTTATTTAAATACAGTTTTGTTTTTACTTATGCTATATTTAGTGTGTATTGCAAATTTGATAATGGTCAAAGACTTCAAACAAAAAGTTTGTCTTGAATTTTGCATAGCCTGTGAAATTTCGTGTTTAAAGTTAATGAAAACGTTACAGAAGGCTTACGGTAAATCAACTTTATCAAAAACTTGTCCACAAGATTAATACAAAGCGTTCAAAAGTGTTCCATACATGATAGAAGATTTGCCTCGCCCTGGTAGACCATCAACGTCTGTAACTGAAGTTTTAAAATCTCGAAAGTAAACGAAAAAGTGACTGAAAATCCTCATGCTACTTTAAGAGTGCTAGCTGCTGAACTTTCTGTATCTCATCAGTCGATCCGTATCATTTTAACTAATCATTTCGGTATGAAACTTGTTGCCACTTGGCTAATCCCAAATGACATGAATTTTCTTTAAAAACTCAATCGCATGAGAGTCGCTAAAGATATGCTAGAACGAGTCGATCCCGATCCAGCCTTCATGATACACATTGTCACTGGTAACGAGACGGGGGTTAATTATACTATGTAAAATATATATTGATTAACAAAAACATGTATATAATTTTCTTAATTTGTATTTAAGTCAATTGATATAAATTGTCCTGGGATATTTATTTATTTATTATCGCAGATCAAATCATGGATATACATGAATTCGTTATTTGTAACTTGTTGGCTTCTGGGTTACGCTTTTAAGCGTCTGCAATTAATCGGCGCTAACTCGGTTCCGAAGTTTTAAGTGCTTAATAGGTGTAATAGTCAACTTCAAAGCTTGTGATGTCAATTAACAAAGTAATAAAAAAAAGTCTATATCTTTTAATAATATTTTTAACAAGGTGGGAATTTGTCAGGGGAGGAATCCACCATATTACTTATTCGTGCCGTTTTAATGACAGTGTCATGTTTCGACCCGGAGGGTAGGTTATGTGGTAAACATGCTCAAAATGCCTAACATCTTGGCCATAGGATAACGATGCACCTGTTTTCTCTTTGAGAGAGCCGTGTGATTTTTTTTTGCAGTATCTAATTATAAGACATATTTCTAAGGTTTTTACAAATATTTGGTAAAATTTAGAATAGTTTTTCTATTTAAATAAACAATGGATGCTGTTTCAGACTCTCATATTGGCAACTCAAGAGATACATCATTTGAAGAAATGGTAAAAAGAGAAACAAATGGGAAAGGTGTGGATCTTGTTCTAAACTCACTAGCTGAAGAAAAATTAACGGTGATTTCAATTTTCTTTTATCCCTCCCTCTCGCTACTCCAGCAAATAACCAAGAGAATTAGCTAGTCTAACCATAAAAGTTTCCTATGTTACACTCAGTATCTGGCTTCATCAAATCCCACTTTGTTCTACTTCAGATATTTACTATTAGAGTATCAATAATGTAAGTGAATTAAAACTGCAAAAACCGACTTTGCTTTCAATAAATAAGTCATGAAGGCACACAATTGAACATCTTGGGATTAAAATTCAAATAAAATTATTTAATTTTCCATTTCCCGTTTCGCTTCGCAACCGCAAAGAATCATTAGGAGAATTCGAATGCACTCCACGAGGGTCGAGCAGATACTGGCGCATGCGCACGCGACTCGCTCTATTTATAGAATTTCGTGAGTTCACGCGCGGGTGTCCTTTAGCGAGTACGCTTGGTTGTTGTCAAACATGTGTTGCAGGGATGAATTAATCAAATTTGTTTGTTCGTTTAACAGTGTAATTGAGTCTTCATTATTACATTTGATAATTTCTAATTGTTCTAGTAGATTTATTTTAAATCCTTCATTACAAGTATGCCAACTTATGCCCAGTATTTATAAGATGTTTAGCAAAATGCGATTTATCTAGACGAACGTTTTTGTCTGCCGATATTTGTTTCTTGTAACGAGACTCAAAACTGCGACCAGTGTGACCAACGTATACGTATAACGTAATGTAATTGTATACATTACATAACTTATACGTAACGTATATAAGTTGATTAAAAATACTCAGACGAGCTAGTCAAGCATTCACATTTTCGCATGTTCGAACCAAAAAAAAACAAGTAACTATGATGCACTTTCAACAAAAACTTACAAAAAATTTAGCAAATTAACTTCAGACTAATATCTGTGTTTTTTTTTTATGATATTGGAAGGCAAACAAGCAGACGGAATTTCTGATGGTAACAAATTCACGCCGCCTAGAGACACCAAAGGTGGTAATAATGCGTTGTCATCCTGAGCCTAGCCCAACATACCAGATTTTAGGCCTCGAGCAAAAGTAAGATTACCGGCTACCTTACCCTCCGAAACAGAACACATGACGTTATGGCGGTAGGAATAGGTGAGGCGGTGGCACCAATCTGGGCTAGTCACTACGAAACTCCACCACCTAGTCAAATGTCACGGTGTTATTGACGGTAAGCCTATGCTCGCCTCTTACGAGCTGCCTGGCAAGGAAGACAGATGGTCTATTCTGCAAAGAAACCGGGACCAACACGGGAAAAAAACAATTTGTTTAGTTTACTTTTATCTATTTAGAAACTAGATTTAGACTGTTGCTTTTAGCTGTCGGTGTAAACATGTAAAAAAATCTCTCTCACCATTTTTTCAGTTGCTCCAAAAGAAGTATAACTTCAAAAACTTGTTTTTTTTAGGCTTCAATACGATGTCTTGGTCGCCGTGGACGATTCTTAGAGATCGGTAAAGTGGACATTTACAAAAACAGCGAAATTGAAATGACTGTATGTCAAAAAGAAATATCTATCCACGGTATAATGTTGGATTATATGAACTGCGACTGGTATTACAAAATAGTTAAGGTAATTTCAATCATTAATTTTCTCGCAAAAACCATTTCTGGATATTATGTTACAGTTACTATTTCCACATTTTCTTTATGTAAGTAATTAACTACATATGTACATATCTTCACGATAAGTCCCGTGCGGGGTAGGCTGAGAGTATCTAGTGCCAAATCTCACGATCCTGGCAAACTTGTCTTCCTCCAAATTCGTTACACTTTTCATACAAATCCGTTAAAAATCATGCGCATTGCGTCCGAAAAAAACAAACTTTTTGGTTTATATGAAAAAAAAATTGAATTGATTTTGTTTTTTCATCTGTTTCTATGACGTCTTCCTTCTTTTGGATTAGTGTTGTAGTTATTGTTGATGTATATGTCAGTAATAAATAACAGAATTTTACATTTAGGGCTCTGGCTGTAACAGTTTTATAAAGTGAGCTAATTGTTTATTGGAACGGAATCTATTAATCAAAAATTTTGACAGTCATAAGTGTAATACGCTCATAACACCACTTTTTAACCTGTTAACAAAATATCGCTTAATACCCTGTAAAATTGTAAAACGAATCACTTGTACAGGGTTACATTTAAAAGACCAACTAAATTTTGAAAGAAGATTGGCAAACACTTTTGATCTTTAAAGTAATTAAAAGTGAAAAAAATGTAAATTATAATTTTTGTCCTACGCAAAATACAAAATTATAATTTGTTTCAACGTAAACAAAGCATTTAACTGATTCTCGGCAGCCGCAAGCGCATGCGCAGGCTGGTGACGTCATGACTCGAGCTAGATATAATGTAGCGTGACAACCAGCGAAGTATTAACAAGGACTTTTTTAAACAAATTTTAAAAGTAAATAATATGAGTTGGCAATAATG
Organism: Calephelis virginiensis; assembly: GCA_002245475.1. Classification (NCBI taxonomy): domain Eukaryota; kingdom Metazoa; phylum Arthropoda; class Insecta; order Lepidoptera; family Riodinidae; genus Calephelis; species Calephelis virginiensis. The sequence continues at coordinate 96,436 of NJDC01005164.1, forward strand.
TTTTAAATACATTATAATAAAGGCCTCAATTCCCTTGTATTAAAATTTGGCCGATTTTTGCAAAGTAACCATGAATTTTTCTTTATTACAGCGTATATCAAAAGAAATTTTTGAGGGTATTAACAATGGTGCAGTGAAGCCAATTACGTATTGCTTGTTTGGCAAAGACGAAGTAGGAACCGCCTTTCGGTATATGGCTACAGGGAAACACATAGGAAAGGTATTGTAACTGAACGTACTTTAATATTTTCTGCCCTTTGAAAAGGTTTTACTGCGTCACTGTAAAGTGTGATTGTTTATGTTGCAGGTATTAATTGAAATTCGTGACGAAGAAATAACATCATTGATTGAAAAACCAATAGCAATGGAAATGGAAGCAGTTCCGAGGTAAAATATTTTGTACTCGTATTACTTATGTACCCAAGGGTAATATTTTGAGTAACTAAACTACTACATTAACAGCATGTATGGACAAAGTTGAAGTATGGTTTATTGCACTTCTAAAATTTTACTTCTACAATTTTCTCTGTTTTTCTCTTCATATGATCCTGACAATAACCAGTATAAGAAATAGCGAACTAGCGAAATTCGTCCTTCCTTTCCAGCTTGATGCGATGACCACGCGAAACGGGGATTCATTTATATATATCTTAAGGGTAGTTAATGAATAATTCAGAAATATCAAAACAAAGCCGTAACAACTCATCTAGTCGTACAACCACATCGTAAACCTCATAATAATAAACAATAGAGTACTAACGACACTGTCTACAAACAAAACCACAATCACGCACAAACAACTATAGCGTAAACCCGTTTGTTACTAAACAAACCATCAAACATTGGAGTAAGCCTGCTACAATGACAACACTACGTAAACACGTCACAGTGTTCGTGCTTACGCAAATGCTAAACCCCCGAAGGGGAAAGAAAGGCTCCACCCCGCCCCTCTTGACGTGAGTGCCGACCGAATAATGCACCCACCGAACGACCCACATCCTGGGCCCCAAGATCCCAATTGAATTAACAATTGCGACCTAGAAGTGTCTCTTTGTCAACCTATGAAAGGGAGAGACTATTACCAGTGGCGACCTCCGTACTAGACAGTGGTCCAAACACTGAGAGACGTACGCAAAACATGTCTGCCGCAATATGGCGGCGCTAGGGTTTGTATACACGCGGCCGCGGTGAACGGACCAATAAGAAACAAGTTACTTGCTAATGCACCACTTGTTGTGCTAACGAAGTAACTTTATTCATGACTTCCCGATAAACCGACCAATAAAAAACAAGCTACGAGAATTCCGATGCACCTGTGGCGTCAAATGTACTAATGACCACAATATCACAACTAAACTTTGTTCATGACTTTCCGACGCTACAAGCGGATGCGCCACACGTTGCACCGACGACACTCACAACCACAGATATTACAAAATAGGTATACTAGCTCATGACCTTCCAACATATAGTATTTATTTATTTATTTATTGAGAACAAATTCACAAAATCTTTACAGGTTTCCCCAAAACGACATTGTGAGTTAGAAATATAATAACAATTTAATAATTAATACATTGCCTTTCCATGTATGTTTGTGCGATTACATACTATATTATATACTATATTGCTAGTATATATTATTATATACTAGCAGACCCGGCGAACTTTGTATCGCTTGATATACACAGCTACATAGAGTTTATATGAATAAACAACATAGTTTTTCCTTTTACCCATGCACTTTTCTTGATTTTTCTTTCCATGAAAACCTTCTTCTGACAATAACTAGTACAAAAAAACAAAACGCAATATTGGTCATCCGTTCAGATGTGATGTGATGACCAAAGGAAATGGCTTATGTACAAAGGGTTAAATTTACAAGAGCAGGCAAATTTTGAGAGAGGGTTGGGAATCGATAACACTTTCAATCTATAAAGAAACTAAAAATATAGAAAACGTAAATTACAATTTTTATCTGACGTAAAAATAGATACAAAGTCTCTTAATAATTTTTTTGATGCCCTTGATAAATTTTTATATTTTAATACTAAGAATTACGAGCGCTTAATAATTTGTGGGGATTTTAATATCAACATTTTATCTAATACAAAAACTTCTATTGAATTCAAGCAACTCTTACATGGCTTTAATCTACAGCTTGGTATAAATAGTGTGACACGCTTTAAGAGTAATACTTGTATAGATAATATTATACATAACATCAAAAACTCAGCTACGAAAGTTATTGAATTAGCGTTATCAGATCACACTACTCAACTAATTCAGTGTCCTGTGAAAACGAAACAAAATTTAAAATATTATTACATCTCATGCAGAGATTTTTCAAAAGAGAACATGTGTAAATTTAAAAACTACAGGAGTTGTTTAACTTTTAGCGATATTTACGCAGAAAACAATGTTGATAATGCTTTTTATTCATTTCATGATCTATTCAAACTGTTATATGACTTATGTTTTCCAATAATAAAAGTAAAGATGACTTTCAGTAAAAAGATAAAATGGATATCTCGTGGTATTAAAATTTGCTCAAAACAGAAAAGAAAACTTGTATGGAATTACTAGCTGCAGCCAAGTTTAGTAAATTGTAACTAAAAACCTATAGCCGAAGATATAAAAAAAACATAAAATGAACACAAAAATCAAGAAATGATTATTATGTCAAAACAGCGGCAAAGAAAAGTAAGGCTACTTGGGAAATTATTAACAGCAATAAAAACAAAAATAATCTGAAACATATTAACTTAATTAAAGTAAATGAAAATGTTATTAGAGAACCTAGAAAAATTTCAGAAACTTTTAATTTTTTTTGTGAAAAATAATCGTGATCAATATTTACATCCAGATAAGTATCAATCGTTGCCTCAACTTACAATTAACTTAACGCCAATATTTATGTATCCGTGTACTACTTTTGATATACAAAGTATTATCAAATCACAAAAAAATACACTGAGTACTGGTTTTGATCAAATTTCCACTGTAATAATTAAATATGTCAGTGAGAAAATATCTCCAATACTTTCATCATCATATTACAAATAAATGCATACAAAGTAGAATTTTTTTGGAAAGACTTAAAGTGTCTATAGTTAAACCATTTCATGAGAGGGGAGATCAAGAAAAAATCATATACAATAATTTGTATGCATATTTTGAAAAGTACAATTTGTTTACTAATTCTCAAAAAGGATTTAGAAAGGGAAAAAATATTAATAGAGCTATTTATGATTGTCTTTTTAACATTGTCAATAATTTAGATAAACAAGCTTCAGTGGCTGCATTATACATGGATATTCCCAAAGCTTTTGATAGTATTGACCACGACATATTTATTTATAAACTTTATGCGTATGAAGTTCTCGGTAATGTTCTTGACTTAATCAAATCAAATTTATGTAACAGAAAACAAATAACAGCCATAGACTGTATATGTCATTTGTCTAAAAAAATAATAAGCCATATGTCAAGTCCCCTTACAGTGCTCCAAGGTATACCACAAGGCAGTATATTATGACCTTTGCTTTCTATAATATTTATAAATGATTTCCCACAAATCAAATTTCCCCATGGTCTTTTTTGCTGATGATAGCACCATAATTTTATATGAGGAATCGCGTGATATGAAAGCATTGGAATTCGAGATAAATAATACACTACGAAAAGTTGTAGAATGGTTAAAGGGTAATAGTTTAAATATTAATCTAAATAAAACTAAATTAATGCATTTTTCAATAAAAACCAATGAATCTATACTACCGAGAATTAATTATAATAATACGATTATTGAACAAATTGATAATATAAAATTTTTAGGAATACAGATAGATAGCAAACTGACATGGAAAGCGCATACGGAGAACATATGTTCCAAAATTAACAAATTCTCTTTTGCGCTTCGGATGCTCTCAAAAATTGTAGGCAAAGCAGCGGTCATGACAGCATATTACGGATTCGTTGTTCCAATTCTAAGATACGGAATTATATTTTGGGGCAGCTCTTCAAATAGGGAATTAGTATTTAAGGCACAAAAAAGATGCTTGCGCTCAATGTTTGGGATGAAACAGACTGAGAGCTAGAAAACGGTATACTTACTCTTTCATGTATTTATATTTGTGAGGCCGCTCTATTTATAAAAAAAATCAGAAATTTATGAATATCGCACAGGACGATCGCAAAATAGGAACAAAGTGAGCTTGTTGACTCATAACACGATTTCGATTTCAATTTAAAATAAGAAAACACTTGAATCCTTTTTGATGAAGTCACGATTTTTTTATTTATTTTAATTTTAAATGTTTAGTTAATAATTTTGTTTTTGAGAAACTTGATATTACGAATTTTATTTAACTCATTGATGACTGTTTTTTAATTTAAACTTAACTTGGACATAGGATTTGAAAATATTGTAATATTTCAGCTTCAATATGGAAATCGTATCGTATGGAATCGTGAAGTCAGTTTATTATCATGTTTATAATCTATTTAATTAAAAAATAGTTACATGTAATGGTACATGTCTCATATTATGTGCTAATGTTTTATTTATATTTATTGTTAAGGGACGTACAGTGTGGCACAAACCTAATTAACGTTGTTTTTAAGTAATACACATAAATATTTTTAAGTACCCACAACCATATTTGCAAAATAAATCTGTACGCCTACCACAGACACCTACTCGTCAGGTTTTAGAGACCAATTTTGGAGGATGTGTCATCATTGTAATCCCTAAAGCCACAGAATAAATGACTTTTGACTTTTAAAACCCAACATATTTGGTTACAACGTTAACAAAGCTTTCGACTGGTTCCGACCGACCCCAATCGCAAGCTGGGGACTTGTACTAGGTACGACGTATCGTGACAAGAAGCGAAGTATTAAAAGTCCAGTAAAAAGTTAAATAAAACCATGATCTGACAAGTTTTGGCGCAATGAGTAAAAATGTGTTCATTGATTCTTAAATAATTATATTATGAAACGAATTTTGATTTAAATTAAGGGTAAAGGGATGAAAAAAATAAAAAAGGGTTGAAAAAATGCCTTTTTTAAAATAACTTTATAACGGCAGCCAATAGAAAAAAATTTCAACAAGGTTCACTTTCAACATCAGTCAAATCTTCGATGGGTAGGCCATATGAAGAAGTTGGGAGGCGTCACTTCATGTCAGGTGATCACACTAGCCACCCTCTTATCAATTTTCACCATTGGAAAGGTACTCATGAACACTTCGCGAAAAATAAACGCAAACACAAACACAAACAAAAACACGAGCAAGCGCATTGATACATGACCTTTATCAGAACTTACAACTGATTTTTTATGAGTTAATAACAGCTGTTACTTTCTCGGCTAACTAATTATTACCTAGGTAATTTCAATACAATACAATACAGTAACTCTTTATTGTGCACCAAATACAGAGAAATTACAAATACATCAAATGAAACATAAATTATAAGATACACAAAGGCGGCCTTATCGCCAAGTCAGCGATCTCTTCCAGGCAACCCTTAAATATGGAACAAGATTTAGCAAAATACTATGTAATAGTGCTCTTAAAATATAAAAATGCATATACTAATATACAAAATAAATCATCCTAAAAGCAGAAGCCTGTTTTAATTATAGGTATTACAATTTAGAACAAGCAATAAAAGTATTAATCACAGCGAACGTAGAAAGTGACGCTTTAACATACTTTTAAAAATATTAATATTTGGAGCTCTCCTGATATCTACGAGAAGAGAATTCCAAAGCCTCACTGCTTGCGAGGTAAAAGAACGACTATAGTAACAAATGTTACGAGAGGGAAGTTGAAGAGTATAATTATCATTGGACCTGATTAATAAGCCCGGAGCTACCAACAATAATGACCTGTGTCTTGATTGGATTAAGTTTAATATTGTTGGATTAAGATTAAGTAATACATATTAAATTAAAAAAATAAAATAATGGACCGAGATATTTGTACTGCGTGATATGTAAAGCTTTTAACTAATTAAAATTTCAATAAAACAAAAACATTAAGGGTTTTTAGCAATTTAGCAAAGAATAGTAGATAACATAATACCTAGTAGCCTGTAGGTTTAAATAAACATGAAGTAGCTAGGTACATTGTCACGTGGCAGCCGTGAGACAATCAGCTGCTTTCGAGAGTTCGTTGACCCCCATACGTCTTAACAAGAATTAATTCTTGTAATATTTTATTTATTTTTCGTGTTAGATTTTTTTGTTACTTTTTATGTTTCCAGGCACGCATTCCGAGCCCGTGGTTAAAATATCGTTAACTAATTTGAGAAAGCCCTGTATGTGTATAGATTTTTCGGATTTCCTACCCTTGAGCAAGCTACATATAGCCGACCGTGATAGAAGCTGGGTTCTATGAGGTTAAAAAAAGTTGAAAAAGTTCGAGAATATTTTCTTTTACAACTTCTAGAATGTACTCGACATTATCGTCCGCCGTAACAATAAGTTCTGCAGCTATAGCATAAGTAGTAAAGGTGCGAAATTTGAAAACTTAAATTTTAAAACATTTTCAGAATTAATAATTAATAATTTGAATAACTAAACTTATCTCGCTTCAACTCCAAAATAAAAGCTACCTAATGCTGTATAAATACACAAAATTTAATAACTTTATTATAGAAACAAATGTTATTTAAGACTTTGTTGAAATTGGAATTTCAAATTTCGCGCTATTGCTACACATGCTGTAATTGCTCGCAGCGCCTTTCGAAACGCAACTCAAATAATCGTTGTTCTGAATGGAGTTCAACTACTCGACAACAGATGGCGCCACTACTTCACTTAATTTTCATGTTGAGGAATTGGAAAAGCCCTTATATCTTTAAAAATACGCCCTTCAAGTTAATACGGGAACTTTCTTGTTCGAGGGGCGATAAAGGGCTATTGCACTATAAAAGTCCGTTTGTTGTATCGGGAATCCTTTTTAAGTTTTATCGGCACGCACATTTTTTCAACTTATATAGTTTTATTATATATAATGATAATGATATATAATGATAATGATATACAAATAAGTATCTTCATGCCCATATCCCCGAATAGGTAGGCAGAGGCACAGCCAGGGCACCCACGGCCAGCCGAAGACACTGTCCTACAATGTGACAGGTGGCAACCTTATCGCCAACCGGGCACATATCCAATTCCAGGCAACGATATTTTTGTTATGAAATTGAAATAAATGTATAATGTATTTCATTGTTTTTAGATACACATGTTCACCAAAATTTGTTTATATTGTTATTGGAGGGCTTGGAGGGTTTGGACTTGAACTAATTGATTGGCTTATCCTTAGAGATGCAAAAAAGATTTTAATAGTTTCAAGTCGCGGGATAACGGAAGGTTATCAGTTTATGCGAATAAGGTTTGACAGTTTTACTAAAATATAGTATTCAATAAATAAGTTAACGTAAAGTCATCTTTTTTATTCGATATGTTATATATGACTGTTACAATAAAGAAGACATTTCATATGTTTTAAAGCTTCAAACACATATGTTTAATTACCTGTAGTAAGAAACACCTGAATTGTATCACCATTTCTGCTTTAATGTGTAATATCTTGTGATTAAGTAATTACAATGATTCTCGCTTTTGTATTTGTGATAACAAATAAAATAATTAAAATGTTTATTTAATTACTAGCTTCTACTTGCGCCTTAGCCCGTGTACCAATTTGAAAAGTGAAGTTTCATCTAATTTAGTTTGGTTATTTGTGCGGGAAAGAGTGTATAAAAATGGATGTCTTACATTCTTACGAACTTTCGTTTTCGTTATTAATGTGATATTAAATGTTAACGTCACTTTTGTTATCTTATCTTAAGTGAGTAAGTAGTAGATCCGCACAACTTGCGGAAGACACCAAGTCCCACAATGCGATAGATGATAAGCCTATCGCCCACCGGGCACATATTATATCCAATACCGTTATTTTTACATTTTCAATTTCTTTTGTTGCCCAATCCGGGGATCGAAACCGGAACTCAAGAAGTCAAGCCCAACGCCGGACCGCTAGACCACAGAGGCGACCGTCACCTTTATCTTAACTTTTTTAAACATTCTAGCGCTTGGAAATCATACAAATGTGACATTCAAATTTCAACTCATGATGTGACAACTGAACTCGGATGCGAAGAAATGTTAAATATGGCTAACTCCATGGGTCCCATAATAGCAATATTTAATTTAGCAGCAACACTAAAAGACGGATCATTTCAAACACAGACTGTTGAAAATTTTGAAATATCTTTTGCTCCCAAAGCGACCGTTACCAAACATTTAGATAAACTCTCACGAAAACTTTGCCCAGACTTAAGGTGAGTATATCAAACTTGTTAACTACATAGAATTTAATGATGTCTATAGCATTAGGTACCTATATACAGTTTTTGTTTTGTAGCACAACTGTGATTACTAATATGGCAACATATTTTTATGTTAAAAATATCATAGATATAACTTTATTATACTGTTTATAGAAACTGTAATAAAACATAAGAAATTTTAAAAATATATCTAGACTATAACAAAACATAGACAACACGACGCATTTTGATCATTTTTAGAATTTTTGTTTAAGATTCACGTGGAATGTATACAATCGATCGCAATCATTACAAAATTTGACTAGCATGAACTCTATTCCAAGAAAATTACACAACACATTGTGTTTGGTTTACTCAAGGGTTATCGTGGAAGAGAGTATCTTATCTTTCACCATAGGTAAATAAAATAAATAACTATCCTTAGATATTTTTTTTATTAGAAAATTGGAAAAACCACATATTCGCTTTTTTGCCCGACCCGGGATTCGAACTCGGGACCTCATGAAATCAAGTCTAACACCTGAACCGCTAGACCACCTAATTTTTTTCATTAATTCTATTCTGTTTGACAGATTTTTTTAACAGATAATTCTGTAAATTTTGTCCAAGTCATCAGTTTTTAGTTTTTATAAATTGCTAGTACGTGCAAGAACATTTCAACATATAAGTCTTCTTAACCTGCACTTTTAGAGTCTATTAAAAATAATGGAAATTGAAAGGTTATCTCTTAATTACGATTTCTTAAAACTTGGCTTACAGAAGCTGCAAAATCTGAAATTTATTTGTTTGCTGAATAATTGTATTAGAATTTGTTGTAAAAATTTTCGTATATACCACCATATTCTATCACATTATGGTGTGCAAACATTTAAATACAAATTTATTATTTAGATTTATAACATATTACGTTTTAATATTTGAACAACATTTTTAAGTGTGATTAGGTTTAACCCTAACTACCATAAGTTACTACTGTTTACAAACCAGTTTAAGTAGTGCATTTATTGAAATTTTGATATTAGATGTTTTAACATTAAATAAATAAAAAAACCTAGCCAGTTAGGAGAAGAAACGGCAAAACAAACTCCCTGCAACCAGGATCAACCCTACATACTTCGAACTGAGATCAGACATAGACTTGATGTATACAAGGCATTATTTAAAAAACATCACTGGATTTTATCCATACGTATTGGGGAAGTTGGGGTAAGGTGGGGTTGTGAGGCAAGACGGGGACCTAATAGATTTCAATGATTTAAACTTGCTACTGTGTGGCTACTATTACCATCTAGTATATTAGTTGGGTAACTTTTTAGTCCCACAAGTTTTATGGCGTTTGAACAGAAAAGTTCAGGTCTTTTCTGTTCAAACGCCATAAACGTGCAAAACGTGCTATATATAGGTCCTACGCGTATATTTTTTCTTAATACATGTCTATTATAGTGTTAAATACACTACAATTTAGTTTCATTGAGAGCGTTTAATAACCTAAAATTGTTATTATTTTGTGAAAACGTCTCTTTGGGGCATGATAGGGTATGAATCACGATGCAGTACCCAATAGTTACATTTTACAGTGTTCGGTTTTGTTACTGATAATATTGTTCTAGATCATTTTTTGTGACTATAAAAGAAAGACAGAGAGAGGATGTTAGGAGGAAAAAAGTATGAGACAGGCAATTAGAGATGTGTCAAATGGGAAAAAGGTTGTACATTAGCCAGTAAAACTTACGGTGACCCTCAAACTAACCTTGAACGAAAAGTCAATAAAGCCAGAAAACACGACATCGTGTGCAGATTCTTAAAGTATTTTTGGGCCTGATTGAAACTATTTTTACTAAAGATGAGGAACAAGTACTTGTAACTTATTTAAAGAAAGGGAGTTTGTTTGGATTAACAACTACTGAACTTCGAAAATTGGCATATGAATTGGCAGTACAAAATAATAAACAATACAATTTTAATACAGAGCAGAGGCAAGTTGGAAAGGATTAGTTGTGTGGATTTCTGTGTCATCATCCAGATCTAAGTTTTAGAAAATCAGAGAATTCGTCAGCTGCCCGTGCTGTTGATTTTAATAAAGTTGCAGTGGGCAAGTTTTTTGAACTGCTAGGAAAATCATTAGATGAGCATCCCTTCACTCCAGATAGGATATACTACTGTGATGAGACCGGTGTATCAGTTATTCCCAAAACACGATCCAAGGTGGTTGCTGTGACTGGAAAAAAGGAAGAGGAGGCTTTAACCTCCACTGAGAGAGGAACGACTATAACTATTGAAATTTGCTTCAATGCGGCAGTGCAGGGACTTACATACCGCCTATATTTATTTTCCCGCAAAAACGTATGAAGCGTGAACTGATGAATGGAACTCCACTGGTTCTTGGCCAGAATGCTCAGATTCGGGGTAGATAACGGCCGAAATTTTCGTAAATTGGTTAGAAAAAATTCTTCAGTTTATCAATGCTTCAACTGGGAATCCCGTGATACTACGTTTAGATGGCCATGCTACTCATGTGCAAAATCTTGAAGTCAATGATGGAGCACGTAAAAATGGCATTATCATAATCTGTTTTCCATCGCACACGAAAATGTGCAAGATGATAAAAAGAAGAAAAAAACAACTCAGAATATAAATAAAAAACAGTAACAACCAAAATCGCAGAGAAAAGGGCTAAACAGAAAATCGAAGATTCAGCTATCTATACCGAAGACACAGAGTGTTTGTATTGTCAGAGTTTTTTATATGGAATCACGTGAAGGATTGGTAACTTGTCAAATTTGTGGTAAATGGGCACATTGTGAGTATGCTAGCGTTGAAAATAACGATGACTTAGCTGTCCATATCTGCCCAGTTTGTGAGAGAGATGATGACTAATTGCCTATACCCCATCTTTCCCAGGGGGGTACCCCATCTTTCCCTATGGGTGGGGCATAATGGGGATTAGGTACTTTTTTCTTGTTTTTGTTATTTCTGCCAGAAGAATGATTTATTTTTGTTTCGTTGATTATGATTTAAAAGAAGAAAGACTGATTATTTTGTAATTAAAGTTTCTTATTTTTAAAATCAAAACGACAGATTTTATTTAACATATTTCCTTAAGGTTCCCGTCTTACCCCACCTTCCTCTACTGTTTTCAACTGTAATGTTACGCAGAACGAAGTTCGCAGTATTTGCTAATGTAAATTCAAAAACTACAATATTTTGACAAGTTTTTTTGCTTGTTTTCAAAGATTTTATAATATTCACAATCACTGTTTTTTTCTTGATTTTCTATAAGGCCTCTAAAATGATAACAATTTTTGTTGTTCAGGGACTTCATAGTATTCTCTTCAATTACAAGTGGCATGGGAAATATGGCACAAACCAATTACGGCTATTCTAATTCTGTAATGGAAAGAATTTGTGAAATCAGAAGAAAAGAAGGCTTACCGGGGCTAGCTATACAGTGGGGACCAATAGGCGATGTAAGTTTAAGACTAAACGGTAGATACTTGGTGGTAGAGTTTGGCAGACGTCTCTAGACGGTGTGAATTTCTTGCCAACAGAAAATCCGTCTGCTTGTGGCCTTCTAATTTAATAAAAAAGACTTTGTAGAATCTACTTGTGGTATTTACTTTACCAAGAATTTACTTTAAATAAAAACTTTAAAATTAAAATGTTAAATGTTTACCATATAAACCTACTAGATATTTGTAAGACAAATTTGAAACTGATGAGGCTCATTACTTTTCCTTTATATATATAAATTGTTATTCTAAAATGATACTCTAAATGTTGTATTTAGTAAAATTGTTTTCTTTCAGACAAATTGCTAAATCAAACTTTATTTTTTTCCAGGTTGGGCTTGTTGCTAATATAATAAGCAATAACAACGACGGTAGTTCCCTATTTATACTTGGAGTGCAAAGCATTAGTTCATGTCTTCAATGTCTAGATACTCTTTTAAAACAAAAAGTTGCTGTTGTAACTTCTTATGTATTAAACACAAGAAGTACCGACACATCGGATTGTAAGACCGTCGTTGAAGTGGTTGCTAAGATTATGGGTATTATAATTTTCTTTTTTCTAAGAAAATAAACTATCAAATACACTACACAGATATTATCACAGCTAAGTCAAAATATGTAGACTAAGTAGTACGTGAAAATTATAAAATCATGGGTTGCAAGTTAGAGCCTATGAACGAATCGGGCTTGTTACCCGTTACTAAATCTACAATTACACATGAAATAAACTGAAAATTAAAAATTTTCGATGAAACCCTGACATAACAATTAAGTAGCGTAGCCAAAAATCATCTCGATTACGTCAGCTTTCAAACAAAAGTATCCGCATCAAAATAGTCAAACTGTTCAAAAGTTATTGCTATAGATATACGTACATACGTTTTCTGTCAGGGGTTAATAAAACTTCTCATTTTGCGTCGGGGGTGGAAACGACGCAGCACAATATTTTGGGAGCTTACTATGTCATATAAACATACAAATAACTGAAACTTACAATAACTCTCTCCTTTAATGTGCTTTAGCAAAACTGCAAAGATAATACCATAACATGCATAATACCGTAACTTTAAAACTTTGATCCATCAGCCATCTCTCATTTTTATCAAGTCCTTGTCACCAAGTCATCATTTTCAGAAAATATATGTTTATAAGAATAGATCTAGTTAAGAAAAACCGAATGAGTCTAAGCCCGAAGGTTTTACCAATAGGCATTCCAAGATTACCTCTCCTGTCTTTAAGCTCTACCATCAGACCAGCTCGTCGTACCAGCACTCGTTAGTGTTTAGTCTGTTAAGTCTCTCATATGCTTCAAAATGAAAAAAAACCCATAACGTATCTAATATCCATTCCGATACTTGCAAATAAGATGATGTCCTTCAACTCCTGAACTGATCACCATAAATGATTGTTAAGAACCATCTCAATCACGTCAGTTCTGAAGTTTCTGTTTTAGATGAACTGCAAAGACTGCGAAACAGAATACAGTAACTTTTAATCTATTATCCACCCTCCTGTTCAATCATCAGCTCCTCGTCATCAGAAAATATGAACAGATCTAGCTAAGGCAAATCGGATAAGTTCAAACTCGACGGGCTTACCAGCAGCTGCATACCAGGGTTACGACTGCTATCTTCAAGTTCCATCATTAAATCAGCTCCGTTGTACCAGCACTCGTTAGTGTTCGGTCTATTAGGTCTCATATATGCTTCAAACTAAAAAAAATCCCATAGAGCGTCTAATATCCATTCCGATGCATATGAAAAAGCTGCAAATGAGCTGATGACCTTGAAGACTTGAAAAGATCTCTATAATATATTGCTAAAAACCATCCCGATTACCATCAGCCATCCATCCATCAGCTTTGAAACAAAAAAAACTGCATCAAAATCCGTCCACCCGTTGAAGAGCTACGATGCCACACACGCGCGCACACACACATACACACACTCACACACACGCTCACTCTCTCTCTCTCTCTCGCTCTCTCTCTCTCTCTCTCTCACACACACACACACATACTTTTGTGTTTTGTGGCGTTGTTGTGACACCGAAGAATACATTTTAGTCATTTCATCACAAAATATTTTTTGATCGCCTCTGTGGCCTAGCGGCTTTCTTGTGGTCCGAGTTTCAATCTCTGTTTCGGGCAAAAAAAAAGAATATGTGTCTTTTCCATTTTCTGACAAAAATAGCATTGGATATGTGCGCGGTTAGCGATAGGCTTGCCACTATGACATTGTGGCAATTAGCGTCTTTGCCTAAAAAAGTCTAAATTTAAATTTAATATGTTAAAATATAAAACTCTTGTTTCAAGGTATAAAAGATCTCAAAACAGTATCACAGCAGACTCCTTTAGCTGAAATGGGAATGGATAGTATAACGGCAGTAGAAATAAAACATACCCTCGAAAGGGACTTTGAAATTTTCTTAAACCCGCAAGAAGTCAGGACGCTTACGTTTGCCAAGTAAGTAAATTAAATGATGTAATAATAGCCACGTGACCTGATTGTACCTGCCTATCACTCTTGGGATATGGGCGTGAGGACACTTTTTTTAACTTTTAATTACAGCGTTAGCAGAAACAGCTATTTTAATATGTAGGCACCTTATTTTTTATATGCTTAATTATCTTTTAGGTTGAATGAAATATCACAAAAGAAAAACGACCCGCTTGCAGATGCGACTAAGATGATAGACACAAATGCTTTAAGATTGTTTATAAATACGATTGAAAATGAAAGCAATATAATCAATGAATCATGTATTCATATGCAAACATTAGTAAGTTAAAAATACTAACTATAAGTATAGTTTTGTAAAACGTAAAATCAAAATCGTCGTTTAAAACATGGAGAATGAATTATGTTTGTTTATTTGGTATTAAGATTAGCTGGTAAAGAATACGGAACGTATTACATTTGCTTTATAAAGATCCATAATAAATAAGGAAAAACATTTTCCCCCATCTTGATCTGCGACTCCTGCGTAGAATGGACCATCTGCCTTCTTGCCACGCAGGTTGTATGGGTTATTACTAACAAGATCACTTGTTGTAGCATGTCGTGCTGCAACTGGTCAGGGTAGAGATCCACCTTCTTACCTATTCCTGACATCATATCTAGTGTTATATTCCAGGTCAGAGAGTTGCCAATAGATGCACCATTGGCCTGACACCTCAGCCATAAGACAGGATCACACGCACCTACAATATCTAAGATGGTTATAAGCCATGGTTATTTTCTTCCATAGGGAAATTCTTAAGCTTTTCTGCTATCTTATTCAATGAAATAAATAAACGTAAATCATATACGTTTTATTTAGAATAAGACCATACATAATCATAGACATCTCCTAATAAATGTAAATAAATAAATAAATACAAATATAAATATCCATGGACAAGTTACACAAATTGAATCTAACCCCAAAATATGAAAATTATACGCTTGTATTGCGGGTATTAGTCAATGATTTTAAATATATATTTAAATTTAAATTGGAAATACTTCAAAAATACCAGAATAAATTTAATAAACACCCAGGCCCGGAAATACAGACATCTAAATGTTTATCACACAAATGCCTGCCCCTTTGGGAATCGAACCCGAGCCTTGCAGTTGGTCTATGTTAGGCGTGTACGCTAGCTGCTCTACTAGCTAGGAAACAAGTATGGCCTATAGGCACCATAGAAAAACGTAGGTGCGTCGCTGTCATAAGGGATTATTTTTAATGTTAAATTCACTGGCTATCGTACCCTCCACACTAAAAGATGACAGTACCAAACATTATCACTGTGATGGCAGGATCCCTACCCGGTCAAGTTGCTGCGTAGCAGTTAAAAAACTTGTTGATGAAGACCCATGTAAGCTAAGCCTGCTCAATAAGCTGCTCAACAATTTGGCATATCTATGATCTATTCTACACAAGCTACATTTTGAAGTTTCCATACTTCTCGTCGGCTCTTTGTGGAATTCCCTTCTTTAAGCTATTTACATTGATTATAGCCCTGATGATGCTTAAATAGGATTTGCGGTTACAAATAGCATAGCGGTTGGCTAAAATATGTAAATAAAAAAAGTTATGGATTAGTACAAGAGCTCATAGCACAACTATTTAAATTATGTGCTTCGGCTTTACACTTTTTACTCTTTTCACACTTTATACTTTTATTTATAAATTAGATGACCTAATCTTAATTTAATCGAAATGATTAATTATGTGTTATAACTACTCTATATAGATATCATTAAAATACATTCGGATTTCCGATGCTTGACAAATATAGTCGAAGCGCATAATTTAAACAGTATAACTGTACCTTAAAAAGTGTGTGTAAAATAGAATTCCAGCTAGTGCCGAAATAAAAAGTATAGATTCTATAATAATAAAAATATAATTTAATGAATTGTGTCTACATCTCAAACCTTTTTTTTACTATTTCACTTTTATTTTAGGAAAATGATGCTTCAAAAACACTTTTCATTATACCAGGATTGGACGGCATCGCAAATAATTTTAAAACGCTGTGTTCTCGATTGAAATTTAAAGCATGTGTGATGCAATACAGCTGTGAACCCGCTGAAGATATGTCCCAGATCTCCAACGCGCTATACGAGGTAACATGCAAAATTTAAGGGGGTAATGCCCCATTTTTTTGGATACTAAAAACAGGCATATAAGAAAGTGGGATACATCATGGAAAGTCGTCACCATTGCTCACACAATTATTAACCCCCTTTATAAAAATACCTGTTTCTAATTTCAATGGAAAAACCATGCTGAGGAGGCTATAACAGCAGTATATTAAATGTAGTCGTTTAATGAAGTCTATTGAAATAAAATTAGAGTGTCCGTTTGTAAAATTAAAATAACTGCTTTTAGCTACATGTATATGATTGTAAAAGTGGCACATATGCCAAAGTAACATTTTTTTACAAATTTTGGTAGTCTGTTTTCGAATAATCTTTGATTTCACTGGACCGATGGTGACGGGAATTTCACTGGCAGGTAGCTGATGTAAAAAGGGAGTTACTTGGCTACTTTTATTTCGAAAAATCTAAATTACCTAAATAAACTCAGTAACTTTTGATGTTGAATTTCACGCAGTCGAAGTCGCGGGTACAACTTGTATACTATATGGACAACATAATATATAATAGTATAATTAAATTTCGAAATGAATGCCGTGCTCAAAACGCAAGCTGGCAAGAACTATTAATTAAAATTTAAGTGAAGTAATACTGAAAGAAAACATTAATCCAATCTTATTACCAAGTCGCAGTTTGCCATATACAATAAGTACATACAACATAAAATAAGTGCTATTTTCTTAATTTCGATTTTATTGTTATAATTTGCAGAACATAAGGCCAAATCTTAGGCTTGATGAACCATTTTACTTCCTGGGATATAGTTTCGGGACATGGCCTACATTAGATCTAGCGGCAAGACTTGAAAGTGAAGGTAAGATTTTTATCTTTTCGATAAATAAACCATTTCAAGTGGAAACTTATATAGCGGTGTAGTGAAGTTTTTGTGATGGTTGAAAAATGTTGAGCTCGCGCCAGGACACGTGATCTGATCGAAAATTCTTCAAAGAGTAACACCAATGTAACATACATCGCCGCTTTTCATACTGGAATTTTCCTTTCACCGCCTGGTATATGTTCAAGCTAGCCAGTCCACAGCGAGAACGTAGACCGAGCTATGCGGTAGCTTTATGATCAATTAATATCGTAAGAAATACTGTTTAAAATCAATAGAATGAATGTTGTATTTAACCGCATAAATAATAGCATTTCATACCTGTAATTAAAGTTAAATTCCTGTTTGTTTGTTGATATTTGTACCCTAAAAATATTTACTATTACTGTATATTATTTATATATAGCGGCAGGAATAGGTAACGTTGGTACTAATCTGGACTAGGCATAGTAGCGATCTAAAACCAAATTTCGCTAAGTCGGCAATTTAAATTTAAATGACCAAAACCAGAAATTACCAGGATTTTTTTTTGTAAGATGCTTATTTTTTCTCCATTTTTTTAATAAAATATTTTCACTATAGTTACACTATAGATTAAACTATCTTGTAATAGCGGTAGTTTAATTCTGGACCTAAAACTAACTATGTTACAATCAGCACAGTATTTGGAAGATATCGTTTATCAACCTGTTTAATGTTACAAGTTACAACAAATATAAACTGAATTGTTCCAAAATTTGCATTATTTTTTGTCAATATGATTAACTGAATTGAAATATTTCTGTATATAAGTCACTTTATATTTCAAAATTTATTGTATAAATTTTGATAAAAAAATTCATTTCTAAACTTTCTGATTTAATTTACTAAAATAGTTTTTGTTACCTTAAAATAATAGTTAATAGACGTTTTAAACCAAAAAAATTGGAAATATAGCTATTTGTTTATCTTTTTTTGCTTAATTTGGATTTAAATAATTCTGTAAATATCATCCAGTCATAGTGCAAAAATAAACAAAATTTTGTGGTTATTAAGTTTACGTCTGTTGTAAAAATCGTATGTTTAAAAAACTTTTTTTGTTTTTACAAAAAAAAGTTTACACTTAACTCTTCCTTAATAGAAAGATAATGTGTTTAATATCTGTATATTTTTGTAGGCTTTACAGGGTCGATTTTTTGCTTAGACGGTTCACCCACATGGCTTCAAGCTCTTGCAACAACAAAAATTTATTCAACAACTGAAAATGAAATACATATGGAGTTAATTGCTGAAGTTTACCGCTTAATAGACCCGCATGTTAAAATACCTTTCGATGAATTGAAAAAATTTGAGCAGTTTGATGACAAAATAGACTTTTGTCACAACGCTGTACAAATAAAAACGAAAAACTCAAGCAATTATATAAAGGCGTTGCTAAAGTCTTATTATAATAGGATCACGCTAATTAGAAATACTGATCTAAAAGAAATTAAAGCAGTACAGTCACCAATCAAACTTATTCGTTCTTCATTTGATGTCTTTGAATGTGAAAAAGATTATGGTTTAAATAAATTTTCAACTGGAAGCATTGAAGTTTGTACTGTAAAAGCAGATCACGTAGGTATTAAAAAATCTAAAGAGGTTGCTGATATTATAAATCAAATTTTGTAGTTTCTCAATTTCTGTTATTTAGAGAAATGAACTAAATAATTATCTTGGTAATTTTCATGCTTTAGTGGCAATATTAAAATGCACTGGCAAGAATGTTGACGAGTAAAAAGTATGTACATGTTATAATATTATTGACACTTTCTTACAAATAAACTGTTAAATAAAATATTTTGAAAATTATGTTACTTAAATATATAGAAGATTAAGTGTGCAATGTTTGAGATAAATTTTAAAACTTATAATGATATTATGTTACAATATGGCCATTATTTTTAATTCAAGAAAAATAAAACGTTTCTGCACTAAACAACTTTTTATCAATTACCCCAAAGAGTATTTAAAAATACTATTTAAGGTTAACGCATACTGTCGACGGCGCGGAGTGTGTCGGATCGTGACACGTCGCACTTTAAAGTATACTCAAGCGGACTGCGCCGTATCGAATCGGTGATTTTTGTTACTCAGTACTAAAGTATATAGAGTAAAACAAAGAGTTGAAACTCGTCTTTTCTCTTTATATTCGTCAAATATGGAAAATGGCACCTCTGGTAGTTGTCGTACAAAACTTTAGTTTAAAAATGTCCTCATCTCCTGTATTAACATGATTAATATAGTTTTTATTTTCCTCATTGAGCAGTGTAGCCAACATAGGGAAATGCGCGCGAAATACCGTGTGGTAATCCGCCGCGATGCGTCTCGGCGCAGTGTGCGTTGCTCCATACAAAATGTGTGAATGATCAAGGCGGATTATTGCGCGGACCCCCTTCGGCACATCCAAATACGAGTATGTGCTATCCTTGATAGGTCACAGAGCTTATTTAAATGTTAATCGATGTATAACGAGTGTGAAGTCAATAAGGTGTAAAGATCTACACATGACTACTACGAAGGCGCTCTTTTTTATGCTACTAGCCGACACGGCGAACTTCACATCGATTTAGGTTAACAGCTTCTTGCAGCTTATGTGGATTAAAGTATTGTTTTTTCTGCAATTTGGTGGTTTTTCTTTTTATAGAAACCTTCTCCTGACAATGACTAACACAAGAAAAAAGGTCTAGCAAAATTGATACAACCATTCAGGCGTAATGCGATGAGCACTCAAAATGGTGATTCATATATATAGAGATTTTGAAGTGAAAACTTCTTTAGCGGCTTTGCGCATTTTTTTTTTGGAATAGGTAAAAAATTCTAAACTCAAGTCAGGACACGTTACCTGATCGAAAATTAGTAAGAGGGCGCAGGGCGCTAGCACGAATGTTCGTGTTGACATGTTTGCGTACTATAGCGCAATAAATTAATATTGTATTCTACCACATAAATGACAGTACTTTCATACTGATGATTAAAGTAATTGGTGCAAAATTATTCCCTAACCATTGACTTATTGTAGTATTTTTTTATTGAAATAAAAAAAATAACGATAAAAAATCGATGTCAATATGTGTCATGTATTTTTAGTTCATACTACTTATTCTATTACGGTGGGGCCAAGGTTGGAATTTGGGTGCTTACGTATATATAAAAATTAGCAAATATTTCTTACTAGGAAAAGTTCATTAATGTCATGTAAAAACAACTAATTAGGAAATGGTGGTAGTAGTAGTAAATTTTTAGCGACAAATTTTGTATGGCTGCCATTGCACTCCCGCCATTTTGAGTTTGTTTTTATGACAAGCTCTGGTAATTGCCTCCTGAAAGGTGAAAATTAGCAGCAAAATTGTTTCACATGCCACAGTTTCAGCAGGCCATCAACATACTTTTTAACAGATCTTCATTTCTGGGTGGTTCGGGAGCAACTAGTGACTCTAATACGACGGCGATTTGAAGAACAATTCAGGGTGATGCAGTTAATGAGATGCGGTAGTCTGGTTTTTATATTTATTAACTATTACCCGCGGCATCGTCCACTTACTCCAGTTATTTAATTTTAGCTCTCCGACGTCCTTCTTCAAAGTTTGATATGTTTTTTTTTTTGCAATATTAAGTTCAATTTAATCATTTTGTTGTATAAACGGAACAAACCTTTTTTTTTTAATTTTACTTTCTGTATTTTTATACATGAGAAAAGTATTTGACTTTGTACCACATAAAATATTTTTAATAAAATTTAAGAAATAGGACTTGAGAACATTGGAGGTAAATCATTAGATTGGTTTAAAAGCCATTTAGAAACCAGAAAGCAGTGTGTTGAGAAAACAAAAATAGGTGGAAACGGCACAAAAG
The DNA here is from genome assembly GCA_002245475.1 of Calephelis virginiensis. Lineage (NCBI taxonomy): Eukaryota > Metazoa > Arthropoda > Insecta > Lepidoptera > Riodinidae > Calephelis > Calephelis virginiensis. The sequence continues at coordinate 117,674 of NJDC01005164.1, forward strand.
CCTATACTTCAAAGTATCTTGTTAATGACTGTGGTGTGCCACAAGGTAGCGTTTTAGGGCCATTACTTTTTTAATTTACATAAATTATCTGCCAGATACTATCAATCATAATTCGATCTTATTTGCTGATGATACAATTCTTTTCATCAAAAACAAAATCGATCTAGTTACAGAAACGACTAAAACTTTTGATGAAGTAGCAGGATGGTTAAATGAAAATAATCTTAAATTAAATCTTATGAAAACGAAATTAATCGACTTAAAAAGTAGATGTCTTTTGCAATAATACTAATATAGATAACAATGATTTTACTAACTTTCTAGGAATAAAACTCGATAAATTTTGCAAATGGAAATCACATATTGATTCACTTTGTAATACAATTGATAGGTTTGTAAATGTGTTAAGAAGAGTAAGTGAAGTGACAGGCTTGAATGTTTCTCTTTAGAGACATGCATTCAAGCCTTCCACTTCTCTAGCTAATAATTATAAGCTTAGGCTTATCTAGGTATGTTTCTACTATTTTTCAATATGGGATCCCCATTTAGGGAAAGTCTGTAGAATTAATTACAACCTTAAGAGTACAAAACAAGTTTATACGAACGATATGTGGAGTTACGCAATTTCATTCATACAGATCACTTTTCAAATTTTGCCTTTACCTTGCTTATTTATCTTGGCTGTATGTGTGTTTGTAAAAAAACATCATTCTTTGTTTCAAACAAATGCTAAGGTATTAAGAATTACACACTTCAAAAATTCTGAAAAACTACATTTACCTAATCAAAAACTCAATATTTATAAAAATAATGCATATTACATGTCTATTCAGATATATAACTTAAGTCCTAATTATTAGAAATCACTTCCAGTTAAAAGATTTCGAAAGACGGTATTTGATTTGCAATTAGAGAAAACATATTGTAGTGTAAAAGTTTTGCTTGCTGACACTGACAAAATCTTTTTTTAATTAATTAAAAACTTCATGGTAACTTTAAAAAAAATCATGGTTGAAAAGGAGTTTGTTTCGCCGTTTCTTCTCCTGACTGACTAGGTTTGGAAATGGTGGTAGTGTGCATTAGATAGGACTGAAGTTAATCTTACTTGTTTTGTTTTATGTAATTAACACCAACTATTTGAAAATCATCAAACCACGATTTTTAATAATAACGTCATCAATACTTTTGAAGTTAGAATCCACAACTACCTTTTACGCAACTGTGGCGTAGTGCAAAAGTCTATTTAGCGATAAGCGAGGAGGGCAATTAGCGATCCCGTTTCTCATTATTTCGATTTTCTTCATAGAATTACCAATAATAGAATAGAACATTACTAGCCCCTTATCTATCTATCTGGCCCCTCGAGTTTTACGACAATAAGGGACGTTTGTCCAGCTGGTTCGGAGAGTTTGGTCCACTTCGATGACATATTTGGACCTATAGTTCAATGAAATTCTGTACTGCTCTTAACTTGCTTGTGTTGTTTAGACAACAAGGATGACATAACATTACTCGTCGAGTCTTTTTTGAAAGATTGCAAGGCCTTTTTGTAGTTGACCCATCAATTCTGTCCGAAATTACCTCTACGCTCTGTCTATGTTTTATCATAGCGAATTGCATATATTTTGACAAATCGAGTAATGGTAGTTTACAGTAATAAGCGAAATGCTAAGGTAGAATTCAGGAGGAATTAAGTACCTCGACTTAAAATGAAAAAAAGTAGGCTTGCCAAAAGTAATTTTTATTTACCGTCCTCTCTTATGACTACAGCGTCGAAGAATGTTGTTGGTTCTAATATTGTGGGATAGTAAATATATTATATGGATAGATTTTTTGTAGCGTTACCTTAAGAGATATTTCTTGTGTTTTAGAAGATCTTAAAAAATAAGTGTACTTTTTACACATATGCCATATTGTGACGCCTTCGTTTCGTCGTCAGGTACGAAGTGGCCATTCTGCTTTAAAAAGTAATTCACTGTGCACAACCTTTCCGTAAGAAGCCGACCACGGGGTGATGGGTCTGAACCGCGTGACATGGGATCTTGTAGAGCTAACTGGGGCCCTACCCTTTCTCCAAATGACTGCTCGCCAGCTTTGCATATTGTGCGTGCAATGCTCGATCAATATTGTATAAAGTTAAATATTTATGATAAATAACGTATTCATCTTGATAAGTATTAATATCAGTTTCATAAAAACACCTTCGCAAATAATGCCTAATTTGAAAACAGATTTGGTAACTATAAAAAAATATAGTGAGCTAACCTTAAAAGTCAGAAAAACCTTAGTGTTGTGGACTTTTTTTATGGCTTTTACAGGGGAACAATTCTGTTATACTTATTTTTTGTGAAATTTTAACCGTTTTGTTTTGGTGTAGTTACTAATATGCAAGATAAGGAGTAGTTTGTAGAAAATAAGTTAAGAACTTACACAGACTCTGCAAGATAGTGTGATTTTAACATGTTATTTTAAATGACAGTATATTTTCAGCAAGTTTCATAACCTTGATGACGATATTGTAAATGATTTGCTATAAAAAGAAGTCGAATGTAATGTGATCTCTACCTGTTAAGTGTTATTTGATCTTAAGCTTAGTATATGTGTGTTACTTAGGACCACTTGCACATTCCTGGATTACATTTGATATTGAGTTAAAATGTCGAATAAAATTGTGATTTAACTCTAGTTAGACGGTAACTCAGTGTTAAATACTTAACTCAGGAACGTGCAAGTGGCCTTTCGAATACTAATTAACCTGTTTACGGAAGTAAGAAACATGGACATCGTAAATATACCAAATACTTAGGTCAATAAATTTTACAAACACCCTTACCCAAAAATACAGACATTTATGTTCATCACACTAATGTATGTTGCTGTCGGAAAGCAAACCCGAGCCTAGTGGATGATCAATGGAGCTTTGGGTGCACACCTTTCTCTTAAAGAACAAAGTGGTCAATTTAATATACTATCTGGGTATTTTATATTTTTATTAAATTACTAGCTGATTTAGGAATCTTCTTCAAGCTTCTCAAACGGAATGTCACTAACAGCTACTACATAGCAGTTGATAATCCGATAGTAGCGCAGTCTTCCGGATCCAAAATTGACAACTTACAAATAAAAAATGAATTAAAAAACATTTTCTAGTAGAGCATGTTATGAATCTAAACTATTCTCAAATTCCTTCGAACACACAAAAAAAAACATCAAAATCGCTTCAGTCGTTTAGGAGTTCAGTGACATACACATGCACATAAGAAATGTATGACACATAAAAATATGTGGATACGTATATATCGACAGAGTTTTAAAATTACAATTAATGACGAGTATCTTGTAATATCTGTACATGCGTCTGTCACTATACGTGTACCACCAGTCATTTGCACCCAGCATTGCGAATGCTTTTTTCGCAAAGCATTACATTATATACTGTGACAGTATTCACCGCACAGTAAACGCCCCCAATTCACTTTCGCTTTGGTGGTCTAGGTTTGGCCGAAACCAGATGGTTGTCTTTATTTTAACAAGTAGATACACTTGCTATTGATTTCATGTATATAATTCTAGAAGGTTTTTATTATTTAAAATACATCAAATGTTGGTAAAACCCACTCCGTGCACCGAAATAGTAATAATATGGGGCACACTAAAAGTCTTGCACTTCTAGCTAATCGGAACTATTTGAATTTTGATTGTAATGTTTATAAAACGTTGCAACCTTCTTAATAATAATTAAAAAAAAACAATTGGTGGGAAATAATTTATCAATTGTTTTTTATCATACATCAAAGTTCTACGTACACAACGAAAATGGAAGAAAGCAGATAGTTTATATTCTTCTTAGATATATATTGTGGAAAGTACAAGTGCTTGTAAATAAATTGTATCAAGAATTAAGTAGAAAAGATTTGAGAGCGGTGATTTTTTACGATTTTAAAAGTTTTCTTTCTCCGCAAGACTGTGCCGCTCGTCTTCAAAATGTTTTCGGGAGAGAAGCACCTTGTTTGAGCACCGTGAGGCGATATTTTCCTGAATTCGAGAGGTCAAGTTTCTTTACATGACGAATTTTATTAAGAGCGGCCTTCAACTGCCATCAACGAAAATCATGTGGCTACTGTTAAGCTGTTAATTGAAGAAAACCCCCGGATTACCTATGAGACAATTTGAGGACTATTGGGGATTGGTATAAGCCAAATAAAAAAAATACACAAAGAATTGAAAGTTCGGAAACTTTGTTATCGTTAGATCCCTCATGAACTGACAGCGGAGCAGAAGCGAGCTCGCGTGGAATGGTGCGCACAAATGCTACTGAAGTACGACCACGGATATTCTAATGCCGTTATCGACATTGTGACAGGCGACGAAACGTGGATTTATTGTTTTCAACTCGAAAAAAAAAACTGGAATCTTTGAATGGGTGTTTAAAAATGAGAACAGGCCAACAAAAGTGAGACAGAAAAGAAACGTTGGTAAAAAATAATCCCGTTTTTTTTCTCAGCTACGGGTCCCATCTGTACAATTTCACTTGAATTGAGTTTCTTCCATTTATTTACCCAGGCTGTTAGAAAAAATTCGCGGAAGACGACCCTAAAGCTGCATTCTCCTACACCACAATAACGCTTTTCACACACGGCCAACAAAACAAAGTTATTTTTTTGCTTCCGAAAAAGTACATCTCGTCACTCATCCAGCGCAAAGCCCCGACCTAGCACCCTGTGATTTCTGTTTTTTCCCCAAAATCAAAAATTTGATGAGAGGTTTTACTTTTATCAACTCCTAAGAGGCAGAGACAGCATTCAATCAGCACGTAGAAATCATTGCTTTAGATCTGTGGTCCTCCTGTTTTAAAAAATGATTTGATCGCATTAAAAATGTTAAAAATCTAAAGAAGATTATTTTGAAAAGCAATAAACAATGTTTCGGTCATAACACGTTGTTTTTTTAAGTTCCGCAAAACTTATAGTGTGACCTACGTATTTAATTTTTCGAACAACCTAGTGGAGAGGCTAGTAACAAAATAGGTGTTTTTTATGATACTTGACGGTAAACAAGCAGATGGATTTCCTAATAGTAAGAAATTCACGCCGCCTGGAGACACCAACACTGGTAATTATGCTATTCAAAATTCTATTAATCAAACGAAACCGATCAGGTCACTAGTGTGGTATAAGCTCACGCGATGTCACGTTCGTTGCACATCTCATAATTTTCGAGTGTAGTACCTACCTAGTTTCTATACTTCTTGTCGTCGGTGCTTGGTGGAATTCCAGTCTTGATACAATTTGTTTACAAACTTTTTAGAATAATAAATTAGAATAATTAGTTTTAATTTGATTTACATTTTTAAGAAACATTTATTAATAGTAGAACTTAGTTTAATAGATAATATTAGTAGTTATTAGTTGAAGGATAATTTCCCCATTAATGGGGGAAAAATGTGATGTCAACCCAGTCATTTCAAATTTGTTTACAAATGTCGTCACTCAGTAATTATTTAAATACCGTCATTTTTGAAGATGACTATTAGACGGCATTATTTTCAACAAAACTTCAGTTATTATATATCCCTGATGATGCTTGTTTAGCGAAACCGGTGGGCTAAACCATAAAAATAAACAATAAAATATATTGTGGAAAGTACAAGATGTGTTTGTAAATAAATTGTAGTACCTACCTAAATTAAATACATCAAACATATTTTACTAGCTGTTACCCGCGGATTCGCCCGCGTAGTCTAGTAATTTAACATTTGGCTCTCCAACGCTACCGGATGAAATTTTGAGATATAAAGAAGCCCACTTCCTTTTCCAAAACTTAATCAATTATATTAAATATCAATATCAGTTCAGCAGTTGTGGTGTGAAAACGGAACATGCACTTTCTCGTTTCTAACTTTACCTCAGATAAATAGTAGGAATACGCTATTGTCTCTACAGTTTTATAAGCACTTCGGCAAAGCCCTTGAAATTCAACGGTACCCAATGTTATAGAAAACTCTAACAGAAGATATATTTTTTTGAAAATTTAGAAATTCACATCGTCTCATGGTCTAACTGTCCGGCGTCTTTTTTTTGCCCAACCCGTTGATCGAACCCAAAACCTCAAGAAGTCGTATTCGAACATGACTTTTTGAAGCTCTAGTTTGGATCCCCAGGTCGAGTATAAAAAGAAATGTAAAATGTGTAGTCCCAATTTTCTAATAAAATAAAGTGGCAACGTTATTTTGAAATGGGCGTAAAGACACTTTTTCAGGAACACACATTTAGAAATTATAAGAAATTCTATTCTAATTTCTTCTAAATTCTACAAAATTTTGAGCATTGAATATTGCTGAAAAATCATTCAGGGCAAAATTATTACTAACAATGGTAACTTCACATTAAAAGAATCGGATCCTCTAGGGGTAGAGTGGCATGAGCGGTCCCTCTAGATGTGGGGTAGAAAGCTCATCAGATAGTTTCCGGAGAAAATTTATTATGTTCCGACTCAACATAACCTGTAATATTTTTCAATAGTTTTTTGAAGTGAAAACTTCTTAAGTGGCGTTGCGCACTGTTTTTGGAATGGGTAAAAACTTCTAAACTCGCATGGACACAATATAATACATGACACACACAGGACACCTGATCGAAAATTCGTAAGACAGCAGAATTCGCGTGCGCGAATAAGACGGCGCAGTTCGTGTTGTCATGTTTGTGTACGATAGCGCAATAAAAGAATATTGTATTTTAATACATAAATGATAGTAGGTACTTTCATACTGATAATTAAAGCAATTCGTGCAAAATTATTCCCTTACCATTACAAAATATCTAAAATTCACAACGGTAATATTCAAGTTTTCACTTCTGCTGGCACTCCCGGAGTGCAACTAGTCGTTTTATGATTTATAAGTATGTAATTTATTGTTATTTAATTACTATACGATACTCAAAAAATAATTACTATACGACAAAATATCACCTATCCACGGTAAAAGAATTACTCTTAAATGTTACAAAATCAAATGGTGTATCTGTATATATATGGAAGTTAAAAAAATAAGTAAACTAAAACAAAACTTTTTCATCAAAAACTATTATATATCCAGGATATCCAATATATCATCCTGTTTACAAATTTAAAATGTAGTTTTACCGTCAATTTACAAGAAGTTGCCACAGCTCATAGACGATTTATCTCAAAAAACCATTTAAAAAACACATTAAAAAACGTTACTTATCATTGTGCACGAGACGACTAAAAAGTAAATTAATATTGACATATTTTAAACCTAAATAGCATTTATAAATACCAGTTATTATATATTATACTACTCCCTAAAGTGTAGTATAAATTAGCTTCTAGCCGTAGTTTCACCCGCATGGCAAAATTTTATAAATTTTAATAGTGTTTAACAAGAACTAGTGTTCACAAAGCAAGAGCTCTTGATAGAAAATAAAAGACAAGTTCAACATAAATAAGCTTTATTTCTTTTTTGAAATACGATTTTCGTTTCAGCTAGTATTCATTTGATGGAAATATTTAATCACATTCAAACAAAATTATTTCATGCTGAAAAAATTATACTTATTACAACGCGACAAAAAAGGAACAACGGTACGCAATGAACGGACCAGAAGCCAAAAACCCCAACTAACTATTAGTAACTACTAATGTTCAGTTATACAAAACTCGCTGGGTCGGCTAGTATTCAATATAGAACTATGCATTTGGCATTTGGATTACTTCAAAATTTGTAAGAATATATTCATTCACTATTCACCTAGAATCCGGAGTTAATAGGGATGAACATAGGGTCGATCGGAAAATTCGCAAGGGTTTGTAATCATTATCTATCTGACTGATTTTGACCGACTTGAAAAGAAAGACGTTAAATGTTCGACTGTCTTTTTTGTGTCGAAACACAAGCGAAAGTGGGTGACTCATGATGGCATTGATCACATTATTCAAATTTAATTGTTGACTTCTATGCAATTAAAAATTATGTTAAAAAAACTTATTTAAAATATTAGCAACCTTTTCAGATTTCTTAATATCTAAGTGATCTGTTTTTACAGTACAAACTTCTACTTTGTCATTTGTAAATTTATTTAAATCATAATCTTTTTCGCATTTAATGACATCAAATGCAGAGCGAATGAGTACGATTGGTAACTGTATTACTTTAATTTCTTTCGGATCACTATTTCTAACCAACATGATCCTATTATAATAAGAATTTAGTATTGTTTTTATGTAATTACTTGAATTTTTCGTTTTCACCTGAACGACATTGTGACAGTAATCTATTTTTTCATCTAGTTGCTGAATTTTTTTTAATTCATCTAAAGGTATTTTAACATGTACATCCATTAAACGATATAATTCTATAATTAGTTCCATCTGTATTTCATTTTCACTTGTAGAATAGACCTTTGATGTTGCAAGTGCCTTAAGCCATGTAGGAGAACCATCTAAACAGAAAACTGTCCCTTTTAAGCCTGCAAAAAAATAAATATAATTATTGGTCGTCTCTGTGGTCTAGAGGTTCTGGTAATGGTCATGACTTTTATGAGATCCCAGTTTCGATTCCCGGGTCGGGCAACAAAAAGAAAATTTGATTTTTCCAATTTTCTAATTAAAAAATGACATCCAACACCATTATAACACGTCATTCATTCTTACAAGAATATCACCACTCTTAGACTTAATTCTATATATTCTGGAGGCAGACGAACAATTTTGAGACCCCTTCACCTCCCAGTTTGGTGTTGATCTCAAACTTGTTGGCCAACCTCTCTTCCAGTCTTATACTTTCTCTTTTGCGCTTCTTTAGTGCTACTTTGCAACAACGATACATTTATTTATTCAGCCATATTCTATCATACTACCCATCGTTTCAAAACATGATACACAGTCTAGACAGACCTTCTCCTTTCTTTCAACCTAGGCTTTCAACTCCTTATCCACTCGTGTCACTATTCACTGACTTGTACATGTTTGCACTCTCAACAACGCGACATCCAACATAGCATCTTTCAAAACATTCCAACAATCATACACGTCTGGGCCCGGTAAGCACACACTACCCTGCCTGTCTTGGACTTCACTGCCATCCATTTGTTTCATTTATGCTTCTATTATTTCAAATTGCCTATCTACAATTACTATGTATTATATAATCTAGACGATTAGTACCATCGCTTTACCTACTTTCGCTGACTGGCACCGTTGCCCATAAACGGTGTATATTTTAGAATTGAAAATCAAAAAGGTTCATTGAAAGAAATTAAATAAATGTTTTTTATATATTTGACCGATAAAAAGTTACCGGTAAAAAGTAAGTGAAAGTAAAGGTAAGACTTACCTTCACTTTCAAGCCTCGCTGCTAAATTTAATGCAGGCCATGTTCCAAAACTATATCCCAGCAAGTTGAATGGTTCATCAAGACTAAGCATTGGCCTTATGTTCTGTAAATTGTAATGAAATCAAAATTAACACATCAGATTATGCGATATCAATCATTTTTATTTTGATCATGTTAGCTACTACAAGTCATTGGCATACTCAGTTATTAGAATTATATTTTATTCATCCTATTTGTTAATTCTACTTTTCTATGCACCATCAATCTACATAATTATGATATGTAGACTTTATACTATAAAGATAATGTTTTAATTGAAATTTATTTATTAACTGAATAATTTTATAAAGATGAACTATACAGTTTGCTTATCCATAGCCCTAGTCCTCCAATTAAATGTTTGCAATTGTTAAATAACATGATTCTTTTGCATTTGGATAATAAAATTTCCCCTTTTAAATAATCGCAAAATTGCAATAAAAAATATTGTTTTATTTTCATTCCCTATGACAATTGACACAAAAGCGCGTACTTAACGACACTAAATAAATAAATAAATATCCCGGAACAGGTCACACAAATTGAATCTAACCCCAAAGTCAGTAAGTTATATGCTTGTGTTATGGGTGTTAGTCAACGACTCTAATAAATAGAAATTCTTGAATAGATATCAGAATAAATTGAATAAACACCCAGAGCTGGAAATGGAGACATCTAAATGTTCATCACACAAATGCCTGCCCCCGTACGGAATCGAACCCAAGCCTCGCGGTTTATCGACGTAGTTAGGCGTGTACGCTAGCCACTCGACCAACGAGGAAATCAAAGAAACATTAGCTATAATTTGGTAACAGATGGTGCTAAAAGGGCTATTACGTATTTAGGAACTTGCTTGTAGCAATTTAAACTGCGTTCAGATAGCAAGTTGTACGCGCGTAGCTACATATATAGGAAATTGACTACCCTTGCAGTTGCCTCGAATATAACGGCGATAGCTAATATGCTATGAATGGTATAGAAGCGATGGAAACGTATTAAAAAACGACAGTTGAATATTTAGCTTGCATCGAATTCTACAATACATCCATCCATCGTCGCAAGTGGGTGTCATTGTTATGGTCTATTCGAAATAAAATATTTTTATTATGATTTATTTATTAATTTTTCAGTCCACATTTCATATAAAAATATTTATATTAAAAATATAAATATAAAAAAGGTATCCAAGGCAATTTGAATGTAGTCCCTGACGCAGGAATGTAGGGAGAGCCTCTTTAGATGTTGGGTGAAACTCTTCACTATGAAACCGCTTATGGAGTACGTAGCAGTAGAGAGAGCATCTATCGCGTCAATTACTATTCAACACCCCAAATATCTGTAACCTCAACACAATGATGGCACATCCTGCTTATGTCAATATTAACATACTTTATCGTATAATATTTCGGTTTGTTATTAGTCTTATCAATCACTTCAGCGATAGTACAGACAAATATCCCTCCGAATCACAACCTTGAGACGGATGCAAGCAAGTCAACATCAGATCCATAAAGAGTCTGACGGAAGTCAGCCAAAGTCAGAATAAAAAAAATATCGAGTTGGCTAGTTAATAGCATGTAACGATAGCGTTGCAATCACTAGCTTTGCATATTGTGAATACTTGCCTTATATAACTGGTTGGAGATCTGAATCATACTCTCAGCGGGTTCAGAACTGTATTGGAGGACAAACGCTTTACATTTCAATTGAGAACAAAGCGTTTCAAAATTTTTTACGATGCCATCTAGCCCTGGTATGATGAAAAGTGTTTTTGAATCATGCTCTTTCTGAAATAAAGAAAAGTAAAAAAGTAAAATAAAACAGTTTAAGAAATAGTTATTATCATTATAAGTTAAAGAAGACCCAAATTACCGAGCCTGGCTGGAACAGGCTATCTGTAATCTTCCATGGCAGCTCGTAAGAGGCGAACATATTTTAGATTGATCATCTTACCCGGGTAGGGATCTATTCTTTTACCTTTTCATGCCTCCCTAGTTACAAAGTTTGGCACTGAAATGTTCTTGATCGATGGATATTTTAGCTAAAATCTCCATCCACGTGACAGCACCTAATATATACTCGTATTTCTATAGTATTTATAGGCTAAAGTTGCTTTTTAATATTAAAGATGTCTGTGCTTGTTTGGTGTTTTATTGAAATAAAATAAAAATTAACTTTAATTGACTATATAATCTACGTTTATTTAAACTATTTAATTATTTTAACCTATATGAACAACATTTTTAGCATGCTATAGATAAATCGAGTTTAATAAGTTCATCATTCTCCACCTACCAATTTTAATGTCGATTTAATAAATTTAATCCAGTCTGGATTTTAATTAGATCTACTTCCTGCAAGAACCATAACGGACCACGTATTTTATAATTTTTAGATATTCTCGTAAGTAACTTATTGTAACATACCAATGTTTGCATGTGAATACACGATTTCTTGGGCATGTTGCTTTCATCTTCAATCATATTTATAAACAACCTTAAAGCATTTATGTCTACTACCTTGGTTGAATCTGTAAGTGGGTCATTTTTCTTTAGTGATATCTCACTTAATCTGAAATATAAAAGAAAAGCGACAACATTAAAGCTAAAATTTAGAAATACCTATTTTAATTTGGGCTTAAACCTGGAAAATAATGTTGATATTTTTGACTTAAAATAATTTTTGATAAAACAAAATTTAAACAAATATAATTTATGAAATGAACTGTATTCAAACTTTTTACTAATCCTCGCTGTTAATAAATAATGTTGAGACCACGTCGTTAGTTGTGGAATTATCAAATACGCCTAACATCAGCAATCGACCTTTAGGCTCTGGGCGCGGGGCAGGCATGTGATCAATATTAAATTTTTTTCATCATCTTGGTCCGGGCCTTCTCAGTAGAATAGACCTTCTGTCCCTCTGCCAGGCAGCACGTAAAAAGCAAGCACCACTGTTAGTAGAGTGCTGTTCAGCAACTAGCCCGGGTAGGCATCCACCGCTTTACCTACTCTTACACCCTTAATTAACTCTGTCATATTCCGGTCCGGAACAATTTCTACAAACAAAAAAATTCCAGAAATTATCTGTGTGTATTTTTAATTTATTCTGGTATTTATGTAATTTTTTCCCATACCCAAAAGTAAGAAAGTTATATGCTTGTTTAACTAACTCAACGATACTTATACTAACACTAACCCCTCAAGCAACGAGTCGATCAACTAAAATGTATTCGCGATTAAATACTGATTCGTTCAATAACTTAGTTTACTTACTTGGCAAAGGTAAGCGTTCTAATTTCTTGTGGATTTAAGAAAATTTGATAATCCCTTTCGAGGGTATGTTTTATTTCTACTGCCGTTATACTATCCATCCCCATTTCAGACAATGGAGTCTGCTGTGATACTGTTTTGAGGTCTTTTATACCTTAAAGCAACAATTTCATCATTTTTATATTTATTATTGTATTTTGTTTTATTAAATAAATGGGGAGTCACCGATTATCAAGCAGGTTGGACGATTTCCAACCTCCTAAACAAGCCGGGTTCTGTAAAGGTTTTAGCAGCGTAGACCACATTCAAACGCTGCGCCAGATTATACAGAAGTCCGAGGAGTATAACCGGCCATTATGTCTAGCGTTTGTGGACTACGAGAAGTCCTTCGATTCGGTGACCTCGATAGAGTTTCCCAACAGGTGGGTCTTAGGATGAACTTGGACAAGACGTAAGTCATGTCCCAGGATGCCCGGGATGTTGCCGCTGGGTTTATGCTCATAAGCCTATGCTCTTCTTTTACAAGCTGCCTGGTAAGAAGGCATATGGCCTATTTTGCAAAAGAGTCCAGAATAAAACAGGGAAAGTTACTGCTCTTTTAAAAATTCTGTATCATCAGTTATCGATATAAATGGGCAAGGTCACTCATCATTTTGTGTTTACTGAATTTTAGTAGCGCTTTCAATCTGTCTATATTATCTATCTTTTATATATTGCATCCGATATTTTAATCAACTCAAAAAAAAGTAGGACGATCTCAGTTCAAATATGATGTTTTTATGTTTATTACTTGATTACTCCTACCGATTTTGAAGTTTATTTTTTCAGAAAAATTATGATGATTCCGAGTTATTCTTGTATTATTTTATCATGATCATTCTGAAAATACTTCTTTACCGCCACAACGTTTAGACACACACAAAGGATAAATCAGGAACATTTTTTGCATCTTAAAACCATTGCGACCTGTGGTCATTGACTGCTGGACCTTGTTCACCTTATTTCCTGTGATTTCTCAATTTTACTTTACGGAGTTACGTAGCTTATTGATTGTTTTCTTTGACTGTGGAATGGGTTTATTATGTTTATATTTTGTTAACTTGTTTTCTATCAATAAATTTAAAAAAATGTTTCGATATAATTACCCATAATTTTTGCAACCATTTCAACTACGGTTTTACAATCTGATATATCGGTATTTCTTGAAGATAACAAGTAAGAAGTTATAACCGCAGCTGTTTGTTTTAAGAGCGTATCTAAAGTTTGAAGACATGAGCGAATGCTTTGCAGTCCAAAAATAAATAGGGAACTACCTTCATTGTTGTTACTCATTATATTAGCAACCAAGCCAACCTGTAAAAAAACACTGTATCAATCAATTTGTCTAAAAGCAAATAATATCACTAAAGACATAATTAAAAATCATCAACATGAATTTAAAACAAAATACTTAAAGAAAGAGTGTAAGCCTTGTAAAATGTCTTATAATTAATTCGTCATTTGTTTCGATTAAAAAATTTTGTCTGCAAATACCTGATAAACCTGATAGGTTGCTTTGGTACATTTAAAAACTCTTAAACAAACTGCTATTAGATAAACTTTATAAAATCATAAACTTACATCACCTATAGCTCCCCACTGTATAGCCAACCCCGGTAAGCCTTCTTTTTTTCTGCTTTCGCAAATTCTCTCCATCACAGAGTTTGAATATCCGTAGTTGGTTTGTGCGGCATTTCCGATGCCACTTATATTTGATGAGAATACTACGAAATCCCTAAAAAAAGAATTTACTTAAATGAAATACTTACTCTCGTTATAATTGACTGATTATATAAAATTATTGACAAAAATATGCAAAAGAAATAACCCAGTCAAAAGTTGTAGTTTTAGAATTTCTGCTAGCTGACCTGGCGAATTTCGTTGTGCCTGATATTGACATTTGGAAATAGTTTTGTATAGAAAAATTATAAACGTTTGTTTAATAAATCTTGTAAAAATCAGATATTATGAGTAATGGCTTTGCTATGGAAACTTCCAATTTCTATAAAATGAAGTAAAAATAAAAGTTCTAAAGTTATCTATGTCTCTCAAGTAAAAATGACTTGTGATCTAAAATCTTCAAACTTCTTCCAGCCAAATTTCGTAAAATCATAAAAGGCATTTAACCTTTTGATTCTCAACATTATTATGACTCGAATCTATTTTATAATTCTAATCCAACTTGAGATAACCTATACATTCAAATGTTCCACATTCTAACAAATTAAAATATATCTAGATATGGTGTTTTAAAGAACTGTGATGGTTTATGATATTATACCTATATTCAATTGTATGCATGGATCACAAATTAAAATACTAAAATATGTCGTTGTGTTACAGATTACAGTTTTATTGCAAAATTTATAAGTTATTGAACAAACAGAAAACAAAGTATTATATGAGTATAGACATCAATTAGATTTATGTAGC
Organism: Calephelis virginiensis; assembly: GCA_002245475.1. NCBI lineage: Eukaryota > Metazoa > Arthropoda > Insecta > Lepidoptera > Riodinidae > Calephelis > Calephelis virginiensis. Next base: position 132,812 of record NJDC01005164.1, read on the forward strand.
CATCGACTATGATGTACTCACCTTAGGTCTGGGCAAAACTTTCGTGAGAGTTTATCTAAGTGTTTCGTAACTATAGCTTTTGGACCAAAAGACATTTCAAAATCATCAACAGTCAGTGTTTGGAAAGGTCCGTCTTTTAGAACTGCTGCTAAATTAAATACTGCTTCTATCGGACCCATTGAGTTGGCCATTTTTAACATTTCTTCACAACCGAGCTCAGTCGTTACATCGTGAGTTGAAATTTGAACATCGCATTTGTAGGATTTCCAAGTCCTAGAATATATGTAAAAAAATGTAACGAAAAGGTACCACGTTAGACATTGAGCGAAAAACGTTATCATCCATACTAATATCATTAATTCAAAAGTAACTCCTGTAGGCGTGGAGTACCAATGAATGAAAAATGTTTGTAATATACCACAGAATCGAAGTGAAAAAATATTTTGTTTGAGGTTTCTATAACGTAAATACAGCTAAATTACAACTGTAAAGCCAATAATACCCTTTGTTGCCCGTGTTACTACCAATGTTACTACCAGTAGTAAGATGGGTATTTTTTTTTCGTTTTTACTACTGTAATTGTAAGTTGTATGAAGGGAAATACTAAATTGCCTATCTTACTACCAAGTGACTATAGTTGTTACACGGGTGGTAACTTATTTGCCGTTATTACTACTGCAGTTGTAAGTTGTTAGAATGAAAATATTGTGTTACCCGTCTTACTACTACCCAATTGTAGTTGTTACATGGGAAACTTGGTAGCATTGCAGTAAGAAGCAAAGAAATATTAAATTGTCCGTGTTCTAAAAAGGCAATAGTTGCTATTGCCAGTGGCTGTTGAGCGTTTTTTTAGGCAAATCAAAATGACCTTCTAAACAAGAAAGTTTGATTCTTTTGTTCTTTATCTCTTATATTAAAGATGGACAAAGTTTATTTTGAAAGTAGTAACAAAGACAATTTAATATTTCTGTGCTTATAACTGCAATGCTACCAAGTTACCCATGTAACAACTACAATTGGGTATTAGTAAAACGGGTAACACAATATTTTCATTCTAACAACTTACAACTGCAGTAGTAATAACGGCAAAAAAGTTATCCGTGTAACAACTATAGTCAATTGGTAGTTAGATAGGCAATTTAGTATTTCCCTTCTAGCAACTTACAACTACAGTAGTAAAAACGGAAAAAAATACCCATATTACTACTAGTAGTAGCATTGGTAGTAACACGGGCAACATAGGAATAATACTACCCCTGAGGTAAAACTAGCAAAGAGAAAGTCTATGTTCCTTTTAACGCCAAAATTGCTGAACTGATTTTTATATTTAATGAAAGTAGATTAAAGTTTGGAGAAGAACAAAGCCTACTTTTTGTCTCAAAATTTTAACGATTAGTGTTGACGAGGAATGGTGGAGTGAATTTTGTGCAGATATGTATGAATATGCTCAGAATGCTGCTACTGGATCTAAGTACTCAAATGGCTCAGTAATAGCAAAGGCATGTGATGGCATTATGACGAAAGAAGTTGAATGGGCGATTAAAAATATGAAATATGCGAACTATTGTTTTCGCCCTCAAATAAACGTCATTAATAACTAACAAAAGTACTTGGAACTTAGTAAATGAGATCGTACACGTTTTAAAATTAAGCTGTTTTTGTATGATTAATTGGCATAGTATGGAAATTACTGTATTTTTTAAAAATTTTATGCCATGTTACCACAATTGCTGAAGTTTTGAGACACTAGCCGTATTACCAATTCATTATATGTTACTATTTTTTTAAATATTAAAATGATGGTTATTTTTCAAGTGGTCGCCTATTTTTAAACCCTTCTAACGCTGTCACTCATTTTTAAGCCAGAATAGCAAAAATGATGAACTTATGAGTATAACATTTTGATAACGCGGTCAAACCTTAATCGCATGAACTGATATCCATCCGTTATCCCGCGACTTGACACTATCAAAATCTTTCTTGCATGTCTAAGAATAAGCCAATCAATAAGTTCAAGTCCGAATCCTCCAAGTCCTCCAATAACAATGTAAACAGATTTTGGTGAACATGTGTATCTAAAAATAATTAATACAAATAATTACATATTTTTCTTTTTAACACTTAACCTTTCGTATGCGGGATCGCGCGACGCCTTTTACTTTGTATGCTAAGGTACTTGAAAGTCGACGTCGAGCGCCGCTATGCTTGTGATTTATGGCTTATTTAGAGAACAAAAACCTAATAGATACTTAAAGATTTTTTTGTCGCGTGTATAAGATAACCATATTATTGTTAACAAAAATGTAAGATATGTTGAAGTGTTATTTTATGCGATGCAGATGATTCGGAGTGATGCGAAAAAATCTAACATTCTTATGATAAGTAGCTAAATGAAAATAACTTACGAGAGCTGTGTGTTTTTTGTTATTTTATCTCAAATTAAAAGAAATTATCTTCTTTATTCAATAAAAAAAATAGAGTTTCGTACTAAAAAGTGGAGAAATTTAGTTTAGAATATAGCAAATAGAAACTCAAAATGGCTAATATTGACGAGTGTCTAGTAATGTTTGTATTTTTCGGTAAATAAGACACTTTGTATTAAAATTACTATTTTATTTTGTAGTAAATATAGTATTGTTTCATTTTATAATAAGATAATCAGTCTAAAACAAAGGAAATGTAGTATACTAGAACAAAAACACACGAAAATGAAAAAAAAAAACAATTTTGGGACTTGCAATAAATATTGTATTTTGTTACAATAACATTGTAAATCTTTTAAAAAAATACATAAACTGTAAACCAAATAAACTGTTGTTGTAGAAGTAATATATTTCTATATACCTTTCACATAAAATTTTATATAAAAAAATTTCAAACACACAACACGGTTTTCGGTGTCACGATTATATCAACGTAATATTGAATGACTCGTATTAAGTACTTTAATGCTCGATGTTGTGAAGTACTAAGTTTTAAAACGAAGTAAGGTTACTTAATCCGGTCAATTTAGACCTGAAAACAGTAATGAAAGAACAAACATTCCGACAGGGCTGAATTTTGGTAAAGACCTTTATGTTACTATAAAAACCAAAAATTTAAAAGTCTCCGTCTGTCCTATAAGTGATTCAGAAGTTATTCGGGGTCAAAGGTCAAAATTTTAGGTTTTTTTGAGTTTTTCTCAAAAACCGTAAGTTTTCTTGAAAAAATAGCTCAGACCACATTTTCAGATCTCAAAATTCTCTACATAAAAAATATGTTTAGTATTTGGGTAGACAGTACGGTCATTCAGTGACGGTAGTATTTGATTGCTATAGCGACACAACAAAAAATATTAAAGCTGCAGAACAACGTCGTCGAACAACTAAAACATCCTCGAGTTCCGACATGATATTCAATGAATTTATGACAGTTCCACCAAACCAACAACAATTCTTAGCTAATATTAATAATAAATCTCGTTTTATTTCCAAGTTAAGTGACAAATTGACGGTTGCAAATATTGAAGTTAAACAAGATAATAATGACGCGGATATTCTCATAACTGAAACAGCAATAGAAACATGCAATGCAACAAACACAACAATTGTAGTGGGTGAAGATGTTGATCTGTTGGTTCTACTTACTGCAAGGGTTCCAATTAATAAAAATATTTACTTTCTGAAACCTGGAAAGGCTCAAAAGCGAACAGAAATCTATTCTTCGAAAAGTCTATCAGCTTACCCAAAATGCCAAAACTATATTTTATTTTTACATGCGATAACAGTTTGCGATACTACATCAGCAATGTACAGAAGGGGCAAAAATTCAGTTTTAAAATTATTTGAAAAAAAAAGATTTAATTGACTATGCGAAGTCTTTACGGATATTGATTCTCCACCTCAGGCAATTATTACAAAAGGAATTCGATTTCTTCTTGCAGTTTATGGAGCTCCAATAAAAATCAATTGTATTCATAAGTACAGATATTTAACATTTGTCAAAAATACCCGAAACAAGAAGCAAGTGCAGATATCTTGTCTTCCTCCAACATCGGCGTCTGCTATTCAGCACTTGTATCGGGTATATTATCAAGTACAGACATGGCAAGGTAATCAACCCTGAAGACTGGGGTTGGAAATTAGTAAATGATACTCTGGAACCAATTACAACTTTGCTTCCCCCTGCACCTAAAAATCTCCTTAACATAATTTTTTGCAATTGCAAGAAAGGTTGTAGTGCCAAGTGCGGTTGTAGAAAAGTAGGGTTACAGTGTTCAACTGCGTGTACCAATTGCCGAGGTCAGTCTTGTTCAAATGTTGAGTTAAGTACAACAGAGGATGATTCATGTGATGCTGATGAAGAGACTTCTGATACATAATTACTTGAATAATTTATGAACACTCAGCAAGGAGAAGAAGAGGAAGAAGAAGAAGAAGAAATCGCAGAAGACATGATTGTTGAAGTTAACTATAACGATAATGAATCAGATTAAAGCATCAAAAGAAATCAAACTAACAATTACAGTCCATAAACATATCAACCCGAATACTCCATGCAGTGAAATAAATATTGTGACAAAAAATTACGTATTAGCGAATCGTGGAATAGGCCTACTGGGGAAACCACGTTAAAAAAACGCGCTGAGTACACTACCTCACAGGTGGTGTGGAAACGTGTGCACATTATATATAACGTGACTCTTAGAATCGTGATATCTGAGGAACGGTAATACCTATAGAAAAAAATTATATGGACCATTTTAGTAGAGAATTTTGAGATCTACAAATTTGGTCTGAGCTATTTTTTCAAGAAAACTTAGTTTTTGAGAAAAAATCAAAAACCTAATATTTTGAACTTTGACCCCGAGTAACTTCTGAAGCATTTATAGGACAGATGGGGACTTTTAAATTTTAAATTTTTATAGTAAAATAAAGGTCTTTACCAAAATTCAGCTGTGTCGGAATTTTTGTTTTTTCAATATCGTATAATGGCCGGGCTAACTCGTTGTGCCGTTCAAAACAAGTTGCTACGTTTTCATGTTCAATCGTGTAAATAATGTGTACTTATAGTTAGTAATTTTATCACTATCAAATTGATTTAAAAATTATAAATTTATTAGTGTTCACTTATAATAATCATCATATTCTGATTTAAGCAGAACACCTTAAATTGTCGAAACATTTCGCGACACATTTAACTGAACTTTGGTGTTATTATATTGAAATTTAATTGTCATGTAAACTTCTGTTTTACTTCTTTTCCTTCATTAAGGGACAATCCCTTAACGTACAAGATTTAAACAGTATCTAAAACGTGTATCTTCACGTACCGTATAACGTACATGTTCGTGTAATCTCTATAAATTTATAGATGCTTAATTTTATTGATTAGAAGAAATAAAAAAAATGTAAATAAATTATTACTAATAATAATACTAGCTGGCCCGACATTATATTTAATAAAAATATAATATAATAAAAATATAATGATTTTTTTTTTCTTTTTATAACTAATACAAGAAAAAGCAAATTTGGTCCATTTGTTCAGACATGATGCGATGACCAAGTAAAATTGGGATTCACTTCTATATACAGTACAAATTATTTTCATACAAATTTTGCTATCCCCCTTATTTCTACCCTCTAACTTCTACATCATAGAAGCATAGTATAGTAGTATTCAAAAACATGTCATAATTGTGTAGAAAATCATACTTGATAGTCTAAGATCCGACCCAATTTTAATTTGACCTTTAGCGAGCTGATAATAGCATGAAACATATTATTTTATAATAAATTTAGAAAAAACATGAGAATTTTTTTAACGTTTCTTATCAAACGTTGTAATATAATATAGACAGATAATAAAAGAATTGATTCCTGACCTAAAGTACAAGTCGTATAAACAGTGCTGAACTTGTTTGTTAGTTACTGGGATTACCAGGTATAAACAAGTATATTGATGCCAGTTACTTTCCCTTTATTGGATAAAAAAAACATCAACGCTGTTTTATTGAGAATACTTTGGTATAGACTTATGCAAAAAAAAGGACAGGTTGCACTCCGGGAGTGCCGTCAGAATTGAAAACATAAAAATTAACGTTGTGCATTTTTGATGTTTTGGAATAGTTAAGGAATAATTTTGCACGAATTGCTTTAATTATCAGTATGAAAGTACTATCATTTATGTGGCAGAATACAATATTCATTTATTGCGCTATAGTACACAAATATGACAATGCGAACATTCGCGCAAGCGCCCTGCACCGTCTTACAAATTTTCGACCTGACGATCTGATGATCTGACGCGAGTTTTTATAAGTTTTTACCTATTCCAAAAAACGTGCGCAACGCCGCTAAAGAAGTTTTGACTTCAAAAACTTTTTTTTTAAATTATTTATATAGATTTATAAATTTTATATAGATTTATTTAGATTTTTAGGCAACCCATTTTGATCTGATTTGTGAACGTGAAAATTATAACACCTCCCTTTTTCCTGAAAGGGATAAAAATTCACCTTCTTATATCGAAAGTGAATGAATAATACACGTGTCAAGTTACTGCGCACGGGTATTAAATTACATAATATTTAATCGGATGTAATACGTAATCTATTACCTCGGTATTGCTTTTATTTCCAGAGGTATTGGTTTTTCAGCTGGTGTGTTATTTTCGTCACGAATTTCAATTAATACCTGAAATATAAAAAAAATAATATTTTACAATGATCCAGATAACTTTGAAGTATGTATGTTTAGCGATATTTTATACAATCAGGCGTTACTTTGCGGAAATCCATTATAACAGATGTAAAATAAGAATTTATTTTGCTAATTCCGCGTAAGCAGCGTAACTGTTGTGGCAAATAATCCTCCAAATGACACAGAATGTGACAAGCTTAACTAACGTTCCAACTGCTCACCTCCTCAATTAATATTTTTTCCCGAGTTCTTCCTTTATTCGTGTTCTGGTCGCGAAGATGAGGTGGGCGATGGGAACGTTAGTTAGGCTTGTCACATTCTGTGTTATTTGGAGGATTGTTTTCCACATCAGTTACACTGCTGACGCAGAATTAGCAAAATAAAGGCTTATTTTACATCAGTTGTTTATTTTGCAACAAAACGGAAAAGTACTACTTGTTATGACTCGTGTGAAATTGCCAACCAAACCAAGTAATGTAGTAATTTTCTCTTGTCTGGCACTTACTTTTTTTCTCCGGCCAGGCTGAAAGTTCGCAAAATTATTATATTATATTATTAAAAAAAACAACATTAACATTAAACTAGCAAAAGTTCAGAACCTTCGGTGAAAATGTACCGTTTTCACCAATCAATAAATCTAGAGGGCATGTTTTTTTTTATTCCTGATAGCTTCGTATAATAATCTTTACCAGACCTGAAAGAAAGTAAAGAAATGGTCGAAGTTAGAGTTATACTAAGCCGAAAGGTGCATATTCACTCTTTTGTTTAAGACGCTTATGTGGATCCGGAAACATCTTCTTAGGCAGAGAATTCTATTTTTTAGCCGTTCGAATAATGAAAGTGGAAGTAAAGTTAGTCTACCAAATTTAACCCCTCACTGGTGACGTATACTTTAGTTTACTTCGTTGTTGACCCCGGTCTCCTGCATAGAGCCCAAAAGTTCCGTGCATTTCTTTTTAATGTTATTTATGCTATTTTGAATTGGAAAGGATGTGATATACGTTAGGATATACATTGTGATATATTGTGATACACATTAAGATATTTACTATCATTAAATTATAGGCAAAAGTAAAAAAAAAATGTCTTTTATTAGGATTGGACTACATTCTTTTGAGGCAATATAAATGCAATTTGTTACAAAAATACAAACAACAACAACAACAAACGTAGCATTAACATAAGACATAAAAACTAAGTAATATTTGCAAACAATGTATAATGAGACGTAAATAGTAATACTTCTGACAAACAATAAAAAAAATACTAAACTCACTCATCATCAACAGCCAAACAACTTGCGGTAACAGGTACAGTGCGTTCAAAGCACAAATATTTTTGAAGTTATTCTTTTTTTGGCGCGTTAGGAAAAAGTGATGAGGGTAAATTTTTACGATGCGCGCGCATACCGTCACGAAAATCCGACATGATGAAGTTAGCTATGAAGTTAGCTATAGATAACATTTTAGTTTTTAAAAAGATTTTTATCTTATTACGCCGAAGAAGTATAACTTCTAACGCGTGTACATAAGTACACACACACTTTTTTTACATTTATGGCAAGTGAACTTAGTTTTTCCGTTTTTTTGCCATCCATATTTTGAAGTAACGACCAGAAAGGTTATTATTATTCTACTCAGCAGATCCGAAAGAATTTGACACATAAATCACTTTACCTAAGACCGTGCAAGCGGCCCTTACCGACTTATTATTGAACATGGTACTCCAATGTTCATCCTGGTATTATAGTCTCTATTACAATGTGATACATGATAAAATATCAACCTAACTTTACTCTTGCCTTAGTCTTTGTTTATTAATAAGATAATTAAAATGCTCTTAAACTCTAGCTTTAATAGATAGTGTAGGTGTTTAGGACTATCGTACAACACCGCAACTTTTCTCAATATTAATATATTCTGACAAATAACGGGTCTGAGACAAAAAAAAATGATTTTTTTCAATTTTCTAATAAAAAAAAAATTGTTTGGGATATGTGCCCGGTTGGCGATGGGCTTGCCACCTATCACATTGTGGGACTTAGTGTCTTCGGCTAGTCGTGGGTGTCTTGGTTGTTCCTCTGCTACCTCTTCGGGGATATGGGCGTGAAGATTGTCACGTTGTGGGTACTTATAAAGAACATTCCATAAGAACCACCAACGTTCCTGGGAAAGCCGCACAACAACGCATCGAACGATGTTACCTCTCACCCCTCGCCTCTCCGTGATTAGCGCGCGATCTATATAAGCTCACCTAACCACGAGGCCGGACTTGATATTCTATCGGGACCTTCCCAGCGAGGTTGCCTTTTGCCTGTGCACTGTCCTTACGCTGCCGGACAGGCAACTACTAAATTAATAAATAATTGGTCACTTAAGGCTACAGTTAGCCAATATATTTACAAAAGTGCTAATAAACCAACATACACCCGCCTTAGGGTTCTACGGTACGGCTACCTATACTACCCCTACCTATCGCACATATAAGAGATCTATCTATAATAACGCCCTCCAGTTGGAGCCTGACGGGATTCACTAAGTTGAGCGTTTACCCCGGAACAATACAAAGGAACACCAGGAGGGGTGGAGCGCCCAGGACCGAGAATCCCCAGAGTTAAGGCCTCTCTCTCTTTACCTACTCTAAAATATCAGTTATAAGGTTTCCCAGGACCTACGACTCCGGGTAATTGTAGTATCGTCGATATAAACATTCACATGTAATTTTTGTTACCATATAAATTCTGTTTACAAAGACATACTTTTTTTTTTCTCTCTTACATTAGAAGATTCTTGTGTAGGCCTCCTCAAGGCTACAAGATACTTTTTTTCTTTGGACAAACTATTTTGTATTTTTTTAATTTTTTAATTAGAAGAACTTATTTAATTTGCATAACTCGTTTAATTTGAATGAAAATACAATTTTACGCGACGTTAAAACAAAGGGAGTGTCTTAGTTTGAAGCTTACATTTTTTTTACGTAACACTACATGCGAATTTTAAGTTATTTGCTATTGCTAAAAGGGGAGGGGGCTCAAGTTTTCGGGGAAGGTAGCAAAAGAAACTTATTTAAATGGCAGTAATCAAGGTATTTTTGTTTACCTTTCCCATGTGTTTCCCTGTAGCCATATATCGAAAGGCAGTATCCACTTCTTCTTTACCAAACAAGCAATACGTAATTGGCTTCACTACGCCATTATTAATACCCTCAAAAATTTCTTTTGATATGCGCTGTAATACAAAATATTGATTTAATTTCGATGTTTTTGCAAGTTATTGACTGATGTATCGCTTACAGGTTACACAGATGGTTTTTCATTTATTAATATGTTGGTTTTGGTTATGTTACTTTAAAATTGCTTTACCGAAACAAATTTAAAGAACTGGTACAGCCAAAGCCCATACATTATTTGTAAGCAATATAATAATATATGATAATACGAGTATGATATGATAATGAAAAATGAAGTCGTCGTAGGAACAAATAAAAAAATAATAATCAATTTCATTTTCAACAAGAGCTAAAAAATATATGTTCGTTTTGTCGAATATCACATTACATAATTTTTGGCTAGCGCATTCAATAAGTGCTTAAAAAATCCTAAATGATAAAAGTTAGACCCAGTATTTTCTTAATCACATACTTAGACATTTGTGAAAAAAATAATTATAATTACTACAATCAGTATAACAAAATATAATTTCTATACATTTTATAAATTCTAAAGAAAGAAAAAAATTCGCCTCAGACAGGATTTGAACCTGTAACCTTTCGTCTCAAGCCGACGAATAGAAATTAAACCCAAGCACAGGGCAAATTCAAGATAAAAATTCCTTGAGAAAATATAATTTGTCATAAAAAAACGATTTTTAAAATTACCTTAATTATTTTAACATACCAATCGCAGTCCATATAATCTAGCATGATACCGTGGATAGATATTTCCTTTTCAACTGCAATCATTTCGATTTCGCTGTTTTTGTAAATGTCTACTTTACCGATCTCTAAAAATCGCCCTCGGCGACCAAGACATCGTACTGAAGCCTAAAAATTTAAAAGTTTTTTTTTATGAATTAATGTTTTATAAAATATGCTTCCTCGTCTAAGTCAAAAGTGAGTATTATTAGTAGTCGGACTAAGTGCGATTTGTAGTTGGATACTGCGAGTAACGTATAAAATCCTTTCGAATAAATTATATTATTATTTGCTTGAAGTAAGCGTCGATGCTAAACTTGTTTGAATATGAATGCTATTTCTATTTACCATTAACTTTTCCTCAGCTAGTGAATTTAGAACAAGATCCACACCTTTTCCTTTTGTTTCTGTTTTTATCATTTCTTCAAATGATGTGTCTCTTGTGTTGCCAATATGAGAATCTGCAAAAGAATCCATTGTTAACACTTTAATTGACAATGTATTTAAGTTAAACTCAAAAAAAAAAACACTTTTCGGAAGTGGTATTAATTTTTTTATGGTAGTTGAAAGCAAACAAGCGGACAGATTTCCTGATGGTAAGAATTTAACGCCGCCTAGAGATACCAAAGGTGGTAATGGTGCGTTTGCCAACCAACCGAGCAAAAGCAAGTTTACCGGCTACCTTACCCTCCGAACTGGAACACGCAATGGCGTTATGGCGGCATGATGGCGTTATGATAAATATAAACCTAAAGATAGTTTATTTTTTACATACTTTTGTGTTTCCATAAAATAATAAAAAACTTAAACCAATAATCACGATATAAGTAAATATCAGATCGGCTGGGCACCAACTTCAAACCTATGCCTAAGTAAATAGCACATATAAATAATAGGTACCTTTCAAATTGTGGGACTTAGTGTCTTCGGCTAGTCGTGGGTGCCCTGGTTGTGCCTCTGCCTACCCCTTCGGGGATATGGGCGTCAAGATGCTTTTAGTAAATAATTAATATTAAATCTTTATTACTTTTTAGTTTATAAGTCGGTTTTTTAATAAAGTTATTTTTATTTAATGCATTTTAGTTTATTGCTGATATAATTTAATTTATTACTCATATATACTTAAGTACATATCTTTATAGCTCGGTATAAAGCTGTAGGTGTATAATATAACCTTACTAAATAATATCTTCAAAGCATGTTGTTGCATGTCGATATGTCTGTAATATTGTCACTATGTCACGTAAGTGAACCAAATTTACTTGCGATATTTTATTTACTTTAATAAAAATAGACTTTCGGTGAAAGAACATAAAAAAATGCTAATAAAATAAAAACTAATATGCCTACCTGAATCAACTTTTAATGAGACCAATTCGAAACTATTCCGTATCAAACTAAAAAAGAATAACGTAGAAAAACTTCGATGACATACAATCGTTCGGTTCGGTACAATGGTACCTACATAAAAAAATGTACCGGTCGAATTAAATAAATAAATAATAAATATCCCTAGACAACTTACACAAATTGAATCTAACCCCAAAGTAAGCAAATTATATGCTTGTGTTATGGGAGTCAGTCAACGATTCTAATACATACAAACACTTAAATAGATATTTTATTGAATCAGGCGTTACTTTGCGGAAATCCATTATAAAAGATGTAAAATAAGCCTTTATTTTGCTAATTCCGCGTAAGCAGTGTAACCGTTGTGGCA
>NJDC01005164.1:145172-176633 GCA_002245475.1 Calephelis virginiensis
GGAACGTCAGTTAGGCTTGTCACATTCTGTGTCGTTTGGAGGATTATTTGCCACAACGGTTACACTGCTTACGCGGAATTAGCAAAATAAAGGCTTATTTTACAACTTAAATAGATACCAGAATATATGTAATAAACACCCAGACCTGGAATTACAGACATCTAAATGTTCATCACAGAAATGCCTGCCCCCGTCGGGAATCGAACCCAAGCCTCATGGTTGATTGGTGTAGTTCAGTGTGTACGCTAGCCACTGGACCAACGAGGCGGTCAATTGAGAACTTCCGCCTTATTTTAAAGTCGGTTAAAATGGTATTCAATTCCAACAAAACTGAATAGTCTATTACTATATAAATAGTTAAATAGTGAGCCAGGTGGGAATTATTACTTTAATTGTGTTATAACAATTCATTACTTAACCCCTCTAAAAGGAAAAGTGGGGTGTTATAAGTTTAATATTGTCTGTATATGTATGTGCGTTTTTGTATCCGTCTGTTGCGGCATCATAACTTTTGAGTAAATAACACATTTTTACCAACTCATTACAAATTCCTGACACCGCAACATCAGCGCTTGCTGGTGACGTGTTCCCGTTCGGAGACGATAGGAAGGTAGCTGCTGAACTTAATTTTACTCGAGGCCTAACATCCCGGCTTCAGGTTGGCAGCGCACCATTACCACTTTTGGTGACTCTAGAAAGCGTGAATTTTTTACCATCAGGACATCACATCTGTATCGAGATTCCAGAGTAACCCACTCTGGAATCTCGATATCATGCGAATTAGAAATTGGAATCGTATATGTCACTTTAGGTACTTGTGAACACAGAATTAGAGGATTATTAACATTTAGTTACAAATAAAGTACAACAACAAACAAATAAATTCAACGAATAGGATAAAATAATTTACTATTTACTATTAACTAAATGGTAATAATTCTCCAGTATTGTGTTCAAAAGTACCTAAAATGACATATTTGATTCCAATTTCCAATAATGCATGAATCGAGCTTCGAGAGTAACCCTACTGATAGTTTGCCTTCCAATATCATAAAAAAAGTATTACAAGCTCGCGAACCAAGGTTGTATAATCTGGCATGTAACCTGCCTAAAACAATAAAATTTTAAGTTGTTGAAGATCCTCTCACCTTTAATTTGTGGGTAAAGTTTCTTCAAGAAGTTACATTTTTCTGGAGTACCCACCGTAGTGAAAACTTCACAGCCATAATACAAAGCCAAAGTAATAGCAGCCTGTCCAACTGCGCCAGTACCAGCATGAATAAGAATGGATTCCCCACGTTTTATTTTTCCAACTATTTTCTAAATACAACATAAATTACATTACAGATAGACAGTGAAACGTGTTAGTTTAACTACGATCGAAATCCGGCTAACTTTTTTCCATTTATTTGTCCAATAAATCAGGTGATTTATGGCATATCTACCTACCTACCTATATTTTCTAAGAGATAGATTTTTACGTTTCAAATATAGTGGCCGTCTGTCCTAATGGTATCAGGGAAACGATACGATAGATAAATTTTAAATACTAAAAAAAATCCTAAAATACTAACATTAAAGGCAACGCCCAATTACTTTGAGGCTTTGGGGCCCAAAAAAAAATAGTTTCGTTGTAGTGATGTAAATGTTGTTTTGAAGCATATCACAATAGCACATGAAGCATATGAATTAATATTGCATATTCTGATAACAATTTTTTTAACGAAGGTTGAAGTTTACGAGAAATCCTCACTTTTCTATTATTCGAATTAAGGTAATAATTGATTCAAATAAACAGTTAAATTTCTGAGTTCAATTGTAAATGTATTGAGCAAAAAGTGTAGTTAAATAAGTTCAGGTACTAAATTAATCTTTAACATTTTCAACATGTAATAACTTAGTATTGCCGCTGTGGTCTAACGGTCCAGGTGTTGGACTTGACTGAGGGACGGGTTCGATTTCCGGGTCGAGCAAGAAAAAGAAACTTTGGTCTAATAAAAAAACGTTGCTCGGGATTGGATATGTGCCCAGTTGGCGATAGGCTTGCCACCTATCACATTGAGGGACTTAGTGTCTTCAGCAAATCATGGGTGCCTTGATTTTTTTAAATAATTTAGTAGGTATCTGACAAATTGGAATGGGTTTAAAATCAAAGTTATAATATTATTATTTCAAAGTCATTATATCTTAATAAGGCTGATATCATGTGCTGAGAAAACATTATGGCCTTACCATGCTCAAGTAAGCTGTCGAATATGCGCAGTACACAGTAGCACCTTCTTTCATAGTCCACTCATCAGGTATGGGAAGTAAGGAACTTTTGGGGCAACTTATTTTATTGGAAATTCCACCATGATAAAGAGTAACACATCTGGTGCCGCTGGAAAAAATGAGAGAGTATATTTCAGATATATTCACTCTATCATTCTATCATTTTTTATAATAATTTAAAATAAACACCACTTTTATTTTGTATTTCTGACTATCATTTCTGTGGTCTAGCGGTCCGACGTCGGACTTGATTTTTGGAGATCCCTGGTTCGAAAACCAAAAAACATATTTTTCAAATAATATGCGCCCTGTTGGCGTTGAGATTGCCAACTATCACATTGTGGGACGAAGATAGGGGCGTGGAAATATTTTTTTAGTATTTGTGCCTCTGGAGATATTTAAATACGTATTAACATTTCCATTTGTTGTATTATATTCATCATTTCATGTACATGCAGCTATAATAGTACTGGATGATACACTCCTAACAAAGACCTGAAATTATTTCTAAATATTAGTATCTCTCTCTATATAATTTATTGGTTTCTTTTTCAAAGAATCTTGTGATGTCAATTAACATAGTCAAAATGTTTATAAGTCAGTTAGTTAGTAGCGATACGAATTTTGCCGGGTCGGTTAGTTTTTGATTATGACATTGGACTTGTTTGCCTACAAGTAGATAAATTTCCTCATGGTAAAAAATTTCAAAAGAGCTATTGGCAGGGCAAAGTCCGAGCACATTGGCAGAATTGGCGAGAAATTGGCCCGCTTACCTTCGGGAACAAGAGCGTTTTGGTCTCTCGCCAAGGCTGTCCAAGGTAATTTCGCGAAGCCATCTTTACAATCCTTATACCGGAGTGATGCCTCGCTGGCCCATGATGCGAGGGAAAAACCGAACTTCTAGGCCTCCCACTTTCCTTCCAACTCGACTTTGGATGACCATGGATGCCGACCATCCCGCGGTGTGATGTGTCTATGCCAGAAATAAAGTTTCGGCAGAGTTCAGTGCGTGGAACACTTATTTCATTGGACGTCAACAAGTCGAGTGGCCCCGATGGTATCCCTCCGATTGTTCTCAAAGTGTGTGCTCCTGAGCTGGCGCTGGTTTTAACGCGACTCTTCCGGCTCTCCTATTCATCAAGCATTACACCAAATTCATGGAAGACCGCTCTAGTACACCCGTTCCCGGAAAAGGTAACCGCTCGGATCTGTCCAATTACCGGCCCATAGCTATAACTTTCTTGTTTTCCAAAGTTATGGAATCCATAGCAAACTGCCAGCTCTTAAGGTACCTAGAGTAGCACCAGCTGTTAAATGATAGTCAATACGGTTTCCGTCGTGGTCGTTCAGCTGGTAATATTTTGGTTTACTTAACACACCTATTGGCGCAAACAGTCGAAAGCAAGGAAGAAGCATTGGCTGTCAGTTTGGACATAGCGAAAGCCTTTGATCGGGTGTGGCGCTTCTATCGAAACTTCCTTCTTACGGTTTTCCTGAGAAATTATGTACATGGATTACTAGTTTTAAACGGGGCGTAGCATCAAGGTCGTTGTCGACGGTATGTGCTCGGAGTCCAAACCTGCCAATGCTGGTGTTCTCCAGTCATTATCAAGTCATTGATATGCAGAAGAAACAAAGTAGTGATTTCTCCTACTTTGTTTCTTCTGCATATCAATGACTTGTTGCAAATTAGTGACACTCATTGCTATGCAGACTACTGG
Organism: Calephelis virginiensis; assembly: GCA_002245475.1. NCBI lineage: Eukaryota > Metazoa > Arthropoda > Insecta > Lepidoptera > Riodinidae > Calephelis > Calephelis virginiensis. Next base: position 149,165 of record NJDC01005164.1, read on the forward strand.
GGAAGCCTTATTCTTTGGCCGACATAATATATCGCGGGAACATGTCATCGAGAACCGGAACCAACTTGTGTCTAAAATTGATAATCTTTTGTCTGCAACTTCGTTTTGGGGCCAGCAGAATCTGGTGCAATTCAACCCTAACAAGACACAAGTTTGCGCGTTTTCCGCTAAAAAGACTCCCTTTTTCGCATCTCCTCGATTTGAGAGCGTTTCCCTTTCTGCCACAGCCTGCATTGGTATACTCGGCGTTGACATTTCGAGTAATGTTAAATTTCGTGGTCATCTGGAGGAGAAGGCTAAAATAGCCTCAAAAAACTTGGTGTGCTCAGTAAAGTGAGGCAGTATTTCAAGCCGACGTATTGCTTACAACTATATAAAGCGCAAATTCGGCCTCATATGGAGTACTGTTCTCAACTCTGGGTAGGGGCTCCACAGTACCAGCGCCTCCCGTTTGACCGCATTCAACGTAAAGCAGATCGAATTGTTAATGACCGGGCAATTACCAATCGGCTTGATTCTTTAGCGTTGGGTAGAGATGTTGGGTCACTCAGTGTTCTCTACCGCATCTATCATGGGGAATGCTCTGAAGAGTTGTTTGGTTTAATTCCAGCCGCTGATTTCGTCCTTCGGGCGTCGCGTCAGAGCTTAAGGTATCATGCCCATCATCTTGATGCGTGACTCTCTACAACTGTGAGATTCCGAAAACATTTTTTACCCCGTATAACACTTTTGTGGAATCAGTTACTGAGGGCGGTATTCCAAACGATTATGACTTGGGAACCTTTAAGAAAAGAGCGTACTCATTCCTTAAGGGTCGACAACGCATCTGTGATACTCCTGGTATTGCGGATGTTCGTGGGCGGAGGTGATTACTTTCCATCAGGTGACCCATTTGCTCGTTTGCCTCCTCTTCTATAAAAAAATAAACCAAAAGTGGTAATGGTGAGTTGCCAACCTAATGCCAGAACACTACGTCTTGATCTATATTGACCGCTATTTTGACCGCCTCGTTGGTCGAATGGCTAGCGTATTCGCCTAACTACATCGACTTTCCGCGAGGCTCGGGTTCGATTCGCGACGGGGGCAGGCATTTGTGTGATGAACATTTAGATGTCTGCATTTCCGGGTCTGGGTGTTTATTAAATTTATTCTGGTATCTACTCGTATTTAAGTATTTCTATGTATTGGTATCGTTGACACACACAAGCACACACATAACACAAGCATATAATTTGCTTACTTTGGGGTTAGATTCAATTAGTGTAAGTTGTCCAGGGATATTTATTTATTTATTTTTTATTTACTTTAAATATTAATACTAATTCTAATGTACTAATGATAATACTATAATAAAGAGGAAAGATTTGATTTGTTGTTTGTTTGAAATGAATAGGCTCCCAAACTACTGGATCAATTTTAAAAATTATTTCACCTTTCGAATGCTACGTTATCCTTCAGTAACATATGCGTTGTTTCATCAAAATCGATGCAGTAGGAGCCAAGTTACGCAGGCGAAGCTGCGTGAAACTGCTAGTCATAAATAACTTCTGCGGCTACATTATCCTACGCATCGGAACACGTCAACGGCAAGCACTAATTGTGGCGGCAGGAATAGTTAAGGCGGCAGTACCAATCCGAGCAAGTCGCTCCGAAACTCGACATTTTTGTTTAAAAATGTTTCACGACTCACACTCAACATATACCTATCAAGTTTCAAGTAGGTTTCGTAAAACAATCATTGCCTTGTCATCAAATTTATGGCATTCACGGCAAAAGATACAATGTCTAACACTTCCTTACTTAGCTTTTGCTCGTATTTTATTTTATTTATTTATTTATTTTATTTTATGACACTGGAAGGCAAGCAAGCAGACGTATTTCCTGATGGTAAGAAATTCACGCCGCCTAGAGACTCCAAAGGTGGTAACGGTGCGTTGCCAATTTTCGGCCGGGATGGCCTCGAGTAAAAGTAAGTTTACCGGCTACCTTACCCTCCGAACCGGAACACGTCAACGGCAAGCGCTGGCGTAATGGCGGCAGGAATAAATAATTGTAGACCACAAGGATCAAACTTGCAATCTGAGTTTCCGATTTGATCAAAATTTAAAAAGTGGTTCGGGCAACAAAAAGAAAATTTGGTTTTTCCAGTTTTCTAATAATAAGAAACGTTGCTCGGGATTTGATATGTGTCCGGTTGCCGATAAACTTGCCACCTATCACATTGTGGGACATAGAGTCTTCGGCTAGTCGTGGGTGCCCTGGTTGCCTCTCTGCCTACCTATTCAGGGATATGGGCGTGAAGACAAAAATAATTAAATAGTAGAAGTGGAGATGTGTTATAATAATAGTTTGAGAATAAGGTATATGTGATACATGGGTGAAGGGGGAGACGGATATATCATATCTGTGAGAATTTCGTTTGGCATCATTCGGAATCGTTAAAAGTATTCAATAAGTGTGAAGATTTTTAAGGAAATTATTTATCGTTCAATTTTAATATAAATTGAAATTAAAAAAAAAATAATTTATATAACTTGACATTAGCTGAGAGCAAAACAAAGTTCCCTAATCGGCAAAGTAATAAAATAATGTATAAAAAAATTTTACAAGGTGCTAAGCCAAATATATCCCATTTGTTTTGAACCATAAATAAAGCATTTATAAATATAGCTTTATAAAGTTTTACTTGACACAACTAGAACTAAATTAGACATTCGTTAAATATGTATTTAATATATATAAACACTAACTAAAATTGGATTCTCAAACAAGAATATGCTGCCACGTCATCCACGTTTAGCATTATTAATACTGAATGAAATCTAAGGACAACTTACGAAGCTGTTTTTCCGCAGGCTTCAAAGCCTATGACAGTCTCTTGTGCTAATCTATCATGGGCTACCGCATCCACTGGTACTCGTCCAGTTGCCACCATCACATCCCGGAAGTTCAAAGCAGCATAATACACCTGAATTTATAATATTTTTATTGGACACGTAACATTTAGTAGCAACAAAAAAAGCAAATGATTTAACTGTGTACATTACAGATATTAAAAAAAAATATTTCTTGACAGTTACAAAATTACCAATTTATCACATTTTGATCATTAGAATTGTTAACTGTCAGAATGTTTATTCGCCTGTTTCCTTTACTGCTACTTAAAATGATTATAAATTACTTTTATCCCATTTATTAATGATAATCACAAAATAAAAACTTGGCTGCATTTCAATTTTGTTTATTTTTTTTTAAATTTGCAAATTGTCTCGTTAATATCACCAAATCATAAATTTTGCAATTTAGAAATTACAGGCATAAAACTGGTTTTTGCAGGAATATAGGCAGTGTAGGTCATTTACATAAATATAAATAAACAAATATAATATGTTTTCACGTCAAGATCCTCACTCGAGTGCCGACGATTAATGACGTTTCTTACAGACCTACCGAAGTCATCTCATGTTTTTTTCACTAATGTCTTTTTAGTATTATTCGTCTCTATTTTAGGAAATAGAAAACAAAAAATGTTTCTCATACAAAATGTTGTTAACTAGAAAGCAACCGAACATATTTTCTTCCACCAAATGTTGAAAAATCGGCTATCGTCCATACGTTGAACAAAAATTACAACTTCGATGTAACTCCATTATGTAAATGATAATGTTTAAAAATCATAGCTAAATAGCCACGATTTTTTATAGTACCGTCAATAATACTTTTGAGGTTAGAATCCATAAATATGTTTTACGCGACTGTGGCGTATTATAAACGTGTAGTTAGCGATAATCGGGGAATTAGAATTAGCGATCCCGTTTTCTTTTATTTAGATTTCAATCTGAGTATTGCCCAAAAGCGTAACATCTGTCAAATCGCATAACTCCTTATCTGTCTGTTAGACTCGAGTTCTATGTCAAAAACAGTCGTCTGTCTAGTGAAGTTTCGTCCGCTTCGAAGACAGATTTTTACAAATAAATTTTATATTGCTCTTAATTTGCACGTGTAGTTTAGACAATAACATAACATCACACGTACATAGTTATGGAACTGAATTACAGTTGAAAACTAGAAAAACGTGAATAATTAATAATTATATTCTTTGATAACCAAGTAATTTTATGCACGAAATGAATCGTAAAAAGATATAAAATCAAAAATTTATGGGAAACTTTTTAGTGGCTGCTTAAAGAGATATTTCTTTTGTTTAGCGACACCTTAAAAAGTAAGGGTATTTTTCATACATATTATGTAATATTGCAACGTCATCGTTTCGTCGTCAGGTTCGATTTTTCCATCCTTTTCTTGCTTTCGTTGAAAACTAAACATAAGCTTTACGGTTAGACGGTATCTTATGTACAAAAACGTTCTGTATTCTACTTAATTATCCGATAACATTTAAAATAGAATTAGTATTCCTGTTTAGACTTATTAGCACATCCTAAATAAGAGGGGATGGGCTACTTCCTTTACAATCTCCGACATAGTTTAACTTGAACTTCCCACGACCAAACTGGTTTTATTCGGTTGTCGTTCGGCGCAGTATGACGTAAATACGAAAATGTCAGCAAGTAACGCATCCATCAAGGGGACTGCTCCTGTTTAATGGATATCACTAATTACTTTTATTACAACCGTTTCCTCATTTGCCTCCTTTTCCATATTAAAACCTATTCTTACGGATTTTGCATGTCTAATTCTATCTTCTTTACGTGAATTCTTCTTTACATTATTAAAAATAAATTCAAAATAACGTTTCTATATATTATAAACAAAAAAATATTTATTTAGAACTAGCTTTCACACGCGACTTCGTCCGCCTCTGTTTATGTCATACATGATTTTTGTAAAACTTGAATAGTTTACGCAGCGCACGCAGCCAAAGCTCTCAATAGGAAAAAATTCCCCGATTTTGAAACATTATTCATTGGTGCTTCGATACTACTAACTCGAGCGTGATAGTATATTATAGCCTATAGCCTTCCTCGATAAATGGGCTATCTAACACTGAAAGAACTTTTTTAATCGGAACCGAAGTTCCTGAGATTAGCGCGTTCTATTGAACAAACGAACAAACTCTTCAGTTTTATAATATGACTATAGATTATTTTTACGTCCTAAACGTTTACTTACATCAACAGCTGTCATTTCAGTTTCTTCAACAGTGTTGCTTAAAGATCCTTCAACCCATGCTATACTTTTTAAATTAGGTATGTTTTTAACTTCAATGAAGGCATGGGAAACAGTAGTCAACTCATTTAATGTTTTCATCTTTAAATGATGATAGGTTCCCCATTGACCCTGTAACATAAATAGAAGTTAAATGCTTGTCATTTATTTCAGAATTAGGTTTCAAAATTACTAAAATAATACTTACATCTTGATACACATTAAATATCATTCCCTTTCTAAGTTGGTTCTTATAAAATTCTTTAGTAGTATCAAATACAGGAGCGCAAACATCGCTTACCAGTACACAATACATGTTTTTATTACTAAAATCTAATCTTAAGCATTTGAAAAATCCTAGTAGTCCATTTAAATTATCTTGAGCATAAAATACGATTTCATTATATTTACTTAATACTTCTTTTGCATCATTCACCCAAGAGAAAGAGTCATCTACTTTAATGGTTGCACTGTATTCTCTCGGAATCTCGTTTCTGATCAAAACTAGACATTCTGTATCACATTTATAAATTGAAATTATAATATAACCTTTTGCAACATCATAAGTCTCTGGTGAAATTTTCTCTCGGCTTATGAAAAATCCATTTTTTTGTAAATTAGGAGCATATTTTGAAAGCACCTAAAAATGAGTTAAAAGTCTGTCCATATAATAACATATGAGAATATTTAAACTTTTCTGAAATTTAAAGGCAAATAAACTTACATATTCTATGATTATAAGAAAGACACGAGCTTAGTCACTGATAATTGAAACCTAACACTCTATTATAGCTCCTACTTGAGTAAGTTTACCATCTTTTCCTGTTCTTTAGATTGGAACTCAGAATTGACGTTATGTCGTCAAAAAAAGCCAAGGGTGACTTGCCAATTTATAAAACTCTACCATAATATATTCTCACTACATCGCATGCCAACAAACTGCTTCATAGTTTGGCGAAACTTGTACTGTGTAATTTAGATGCAAGTCTTTCAGAAGAAAATAAATTAAAAAAACACTACTCACGGTATTGTTGAATAATGAACTTATGGTTATCTCTTACATTACATTTGGTACATACATTTGGTAGGAAAGCAGTCAACCTATATTCCTCAAAAGAACTATCACGAAGTAGAAGTAATTATAATTCTTCTTATTCTTCTTTTATAAATAGGGCTTTCGATCGTTTTTTACGACTACTTTGCCAATCTTAAGTTAGTTAATTCTTATACAGTCATTAGTCACTATGTATAAAGTCATGTCAGGTCAGAGTCTTGAGTAAAGCGGTGGCTTCGTTACTCAAACTCATCTAGGAGATCTGACGGCACCGAGGAAATAGACGATACACTAATTTCTTAACGATTATTATATTTGTGCACTTTCACTGAACAAAATTAATCTGATTCAATAATAATGAAAAAATTACCCTCATTCACGATGGCGCCAAAACTCCCGTATTTATAATTAATTAATAGAAAAATAAATGTCACAATATAAGAAAGCATGTCTTTTTAACAAAGAAATAAGGGTATGGTTACACTTCCACATAATCTTTTCAACTATAAAATTAATGATTAATTTATGAATAAAAAAATCAAAATTTTATACTCACTTGGTTTCTTTTTAGTAAATTACTACCTACTAAAATTATTCCATCGCTACGTTGGATTTCAAAACTATTTTGAACAGTAACATTTTTTGGCATTTCCTTGGTATCATTACACATAAGTATTAATTCTTTCTTTGCATTAGGTAATTTATCTATGTGGTCACCAATTTTTGTTATAATAGACTCATATTCACTTTTTTCATAATCATCGTCCATCATTTCTATAACTTTTACGGCGTTTGTCTGTATATTTTCATATATCAAATTTATAGCCACATGAATAGCATCATCAAACTGAAAGTGAAATACTATAAATTTTACTCTGATTAATTATGCTTTTTTCTTACACTGAACTAAATTCATAGTTAGGCGTTTTGTTCAGCTGTAAGTTGATAAAAAACCTTATATTTAATAAGGTTATAAAGTTTTAAGGTTGTAAAGTAAGTAAAGTTTTAGTTTATAAAAATCTTAGTAAATAAAGTCTAATTAGCCCTTGAAACAAAACAACCAAAGTGAAAAATTAATTAGTGAAAAGAAAAGTACAAAATATTTGAACTAATCAATTTAAAAATGTCGTTGGTGAACTTTTGTCGGGACATATGGCAAATACTGAATATCCATTCAAGCATATTTATGCTTGGATCAACTAGGATTAAATCGATTTTATTGTAGAACGTTACGACCAAGTTATCTGCTCCGTAAACAGCGTTCTTATTGTGATGTTTAGAATTTTTGATTAGCGAAATAGTAAAGAAAGGAGTTGTAGGAATTTCATTTTCGGTTTTCACACTCCAGTAATCAACAGCAGAAGGACTTTTGGGCAATTGTGGTTTATTTTAGATTTTGTTAATATATTTAGATGTCAACGAAGTTAATTATTGATAATATTATAAAATTGATGAAGTTACTTAAATATTTGAAAAAAAAAACATTAAATTAAAAAAGTAGTTAGTGCGCTATAGCATCTTAAAGTGGACGAGTAATTCATACTAACTTTAATTATAACGACAATGATTTGTTTAGTATTCGCACATTTCGGTTGATAAAATTTCAAAAAATAATATTGTATAGGAATAAAAGTAGATAGATATATTTCTTGTTTGAGGTACCTAGCACGTTTCTTAGTTAAATTGAAATATGACTTGAACTGACAACTTTATTAGTGACAATTTTAACCTTTGAAGCTAATTCAGATCTAAACACTTAACAGTGATGTGCAATTATCCTTTACTCATACAAACTATCAAATCAAAACCACATATTCAAGAGTAGGATATCGCAAAGTCATGGCCATAGATATAAGGTGTAAGATAAATAAAAAAAAATAAAAAAAAATTAAAAAGCTGAAAGCTTTTAAAAAGTTTTTTTATTAAAATTAAACTCTTTGAAAAGAAGAAAATTATTTTTTTTTAAATAAATGTCTACTATGAACTTAATCATGCGACCATAAAAGCTTGACGCGATTATCGTTATTTAATATAACAAAAATTGGACTGAACCCGAAACCTCATAAAGTCAAGCCCAATATTGAAACGCTCACAGAGGCGATTAAAGAAAATTATCAAATTATTGACCGCCTCATTGGCCGAGTGGCTAGCGTACACGCCTAACTACACTGACCAACCTCGAGGCTCGGGTTCTATTCTCGACGGGGGCAGACATTTGTGTGATGAACATTTAGATGTCTGCATTTCTGGGTCTGGGTGTTTATATTTAAAAAAATACTTATGTTAAATATCAAAACTGGAAATAATCAAACAAATCATTTAAGTGCCCAAGCCTATCATAACTTTCTATGTTTGGGCTTTATCAAAACAAACACGGTAATTTGTTGTCAATAATAACGTACTTTACTATGTATTTAAACAAAAAAAAATGAAAGAAAGAGCCATTTCAAAATACTTAATACTCACTGGCATCCGTTCAGGGACAAAGTTTGGAACAAACTCATAACTTTGTATAATTGGTTCAACTGCTCGATTATTTCTAGCACTGGGAAATCCATGTATACCACGTATTTCAACACCTCCAGAGCTAAAATAGCGTCATTGATGATTGGCAGACAACATTACACTAGGATAAATACTAGATAATATTGAAAGTTTACAACGTATTTCATTAAATATTAGGGGATGATATTCCCGTAGTGATTCGGATCTCCTGTCTAGAGTAGATGAACTGCCTCTCAGCCTGGGAACTTGTACAAAAGTCCTTCAAAGTTTAAATGGGTCATTACAAATATGACATGACATGAACAGCAACTTACTCGTATAGGGATCCTTAAGGTAGGCTTATTCCTGCCGCTATTTTTTTATAGAAGAGGAGGGAAACGAGTAAGTGGGTCACCTGATGGAAAGTAATTACCTCCGCCCACGGACTACCGCATAACCAGGAGTGTCACAGATGCGTTGCCGACCCTTAAGGAATAAGTACGCTCTTTTCTTGAAGGATCCTAAGTCATGATCGTTAGGGGATACCGCCCTGGGTAACTAATTTCATAAAGTTGTTATGCGGGGTAAGAAATGTCTTCGGAATCGCAAGTTGTAGATCGCCATGCATCAAGATGATGGGCATGATACTCTGACGGGATGTCCGAAGGCGGAAATCAGTGCCTGTAAACCAAACCAAACAACTCCTCAGAGCATTCCCCATGACAGATGCGGTAGAGAACACTGAGTGACCCAACATCTCTACGTTAATTACAAATTTATATAGTTGTGCTGAAACATTACTTAAAGACTGAAGTTGTCTTTCAGTATGAAGGGTTAGGTAGCCGATATACTAAATCTTAACATCCCGTCCACAGGACAGTAACGTACCGAATATTATACGGCAGCATACAAGTCTATAGGAAACAGTTATCTTTTACCATTTAGTGAGCTGTGGGCTTGTTCGCTGTCTTAACGCATAAAAAGTAACTTTTCCCCGTGTTGATCCAATTTTTCTGTCTTGACTAGACTCGATGTTTTCCTGCGTGGTAGCTCGTTTAGGGCGATCATAAATCAAACGCCCGTCATCAACTTGCCTGTTTGGGGTACAAAGAAGTGTAACATTCTAGTCTGGGGAGGAGGGAACCCAAAACATTAGCAGCCTTCATCTGCTTTTTACAATGGTCAACATTATGGCGAACAGTAATGGTCAATACAAATAAAAATCATTTAGAACGATTGATTGATACATATTTGAATGATGGCCCACAAGTTGTCACAATATCCGTGGGATATCGGTTTTGAACTAAATATGAAATTATCGTGGCAAAGTTATGACAGCGGAGTCAACACGTTGGGAGCATTTAGTTTGCTATAAGCTTTTTTATGCTCCAGTTAAATAAATGTTATAGTAAAAATGCATTCCCGAACCTGTGTTACCTATGTAAAGTAGTTCTAATGCGACAAAATATGCGGAAGTTGCAGGACCAACGAGCATTGGCAAAAAGTGGCAAAGTATGCAATCATGCAATCACTTATAAACTGTAAAAGTCAAATAATAATGATCCAGTAAAATATGTATTGTTGGCGTTATGTGGTAAATAAATCGGAGATACCGAATTAAGCAACATAATCTTATTTAACTCGTATTTAAGCAAAGCCCCGAGAGGCGATACTGTGGGCTTTACCTTGCCCGACAGCGTGAATGCCAACCAAGTAGTGCACTCCCCAGTATGACTTTTTCAACATATGACAGCGAAAGGCTTAACTATTGATGACCGTTCCACTAGGTAATGATCCGAACACCGTGAGACTTATGCTTTGTGTTTCTATTAGAAAGAAGGTTGTTAACGTGTTCGCAATAAAACAGCACATATATTTTTTTCTCGATAAGAAGCTCTACTAAGCATCTTCTTCGACATTACAATCTAGTCTATAGACTGATGAGTAATTCTAGTATCTTTTAATCTTCTAAGTTGCAGTCTCTAAGTATAAGTCCATCAACTTTTACTTAGTGTCTCTAAACTTACATAAGTTCCATTAGTGTCTTGAACTTACATTATATATTTCTATAACGTATGCTTAACTCTTCTCGTTTCTTTTTTACGTGAACTTTCTAGCGTAGCCTTGTATCGAGTGTCATACAAATGTATTTAGCTGTGTTGGAGTATGGCACTATTTTCATATTGATGTAAATTGGTATGTCTTTTACTTGTTTGTTAGTAAAATTAGAATGTGTAGACTTAGCTTCATTTAGTTTGATCCGCCACTTTTTTGTCCATGACAGAACTTAAGATACAGCAGTTTTAACTTTTTCTGTTGCTTTTTCTTGCGTACTTCCCACAGCAACTATAGCCGTGTCGTAAGCAAAAGTTGCAATAGTGCTATTAGTAAATAGTATATATTGCAATATAATTTCCAAATCCGTCAAAAAAACCTGGTATACCACCTGCATACCTAGATACCTGTTTATATCTGGCAACCCAAAGAAATAACAGGCAATTGAACTTCTCTACTTTGGATAAGTCTTTAAGTCGAGACAACATTTATTAGTTTCAGAAAATTGCAATTTCTTACAAAAAAAGTTTCATAAAATTTCAAAAATATAATTTTGTTTTAGGTTTTTCAGACCATCCATTATTATTAAATTTTCCTATTATTAGCTCGATGTAGGCCGACCTAGGGTCGGATCTTAGACCAATCTATTAGTGTGTTTTTGTATTTATGTGTTATTTTATTTAAGCTTAAATCATATCCAATATTCTTTTATTTTAAGTTTTGTTACATATGCAGTTGTGGTACTTTAGTTTTTTTAAATTTTCTCTCTTTCCTAGAGCTTTCTTAGGGCAAACATTTTTTTAAAATGTTTTTGTGATATATTTTATGTTTGTGTTCATATTGTACAATATAGAATAAATAAATAATTTCAACTCACTACATTTATACGATACGATACGAGTAGTTGAAAAAAAAAAACAAAAAACATTTTAGCTGGGACTCTCATATTTTTTGTTAAGTACAGCATACGTAACAACCAAATAATTTTAAAACTAATAAAGAAGTTATCTGCTCTTATTTCTGAGACATCAAAAAAAAAACGAAAATTGCACATTACAAATAAAACATCGTATTGAAACTTTACACAAATACTTACAGTATTATCCCCAATTTTCTATTAAGGCAACAATTTAGTGTACATTTTGTTGGATCCTGTGAAATTTTAAGTATTGCACTAAAATGTGCCTCGACATCGATGCTAAGTTTTTCAATTCTTGATGGTAAGTAAACACTGCGAGCATCTACTCCTAAAATGCCCAATTGGAGCATACTGTCTAGAAATACAACCCAGTTATTCGCCCACTTAAGTTTGGCCACTTCCCCATTAGCAGCAACACTGAGTACTCCTTGAAATGCACGCCTGTTAAAATATTTTTAAAACACATATTAAAAGATTTGTAAAACATAGAATTCATAAACCGATCCCAAAAAGAGGGGGTTATCATTTGACTGTATGTTTTTTATATTTAAAAAAAAGTTTTTATGTTTGTATGTTTTTTTTTTATATTTAGTACGCATTTAATCGCTCACTAACGAACCGATTTTCATGGTTCTTTTTTGACTATGTAGCTCATGATTCCAAAGTGTTCCCATATTATTTTATCGACATCCCACTAGTAGTTTTGATGAAATAATATTTTTTGTCCGTGATTAAAATTAAATTAAATTAATTAATTAATTAAATAAAATTATGGATTATTAAGAGCGATTAATTAAAAAAAACTGCTTGTCGGGTATTGATAAATATTATTTGGCACCATCTGGGAATCAGAGCCTACCTGCCCACAAAAAGAAAGAAAGAATCTGGAAATCATTTATTATATATTTACTAAATATAATAACACGGAATTTGTGCCTGGTTGGCGAAAGATTTGTCACCTATCACATTGTGGAACTTCTTTCTTTTTTCTTTCTTTAGGTTTTGGCATCGCTTTAGTATTTTGCCATTAATCAAGTAGAAATTTGCATCAAATTTACCAAAACCGGGTTTCAATTATAATTAACCATAAGTCTTCAATAAGTCATGTCAGGGTATTGGGTAAAGCGGTGGGCTCATTACTGCTACACATATAAAAACACAAATTTTAATAATTATGAAAAAACTTCGACATCTTTTCTCTCGATGGCGCCAAAACTCAATTATGGGACTTATTTTCTTCGGCTAGTCGTGGGTGCCAGATTTGTGCCTCTGCCAACCTTTTTATGCTTTTATATAAATACTACCCGTATTACCGATAGTGTGAAGTATTATATTTCTATATCCAAGGAATTAGTGCAATCATACATAAAGTTAAAAACATTGAAACATAATATTCAAAATTATAATTCCAACATATGAATACTACAATACTATATAATAATATTTGGAAAGTGGAATGTTTTGAGAACAAAACTGACATAACAAATGGAATGCTTTAGTTTTAAGGAAGGTACATGTAAGATTTTATAATTAATTTAAATTTAATTTAACTTAAAAAAATACGAAACAATCAGTAAAGTACAAACTACGACTCATAAAACTAATAAATGAAATTAGAATACGCGTTATTAATTACAGCCCAATTTACGTTTTGACTTTTACGCCTCTCACGGTAGCTCATTCAATAAGCGGGATAAAAAGTAGCCTGTAATCTTGGTTTCGATCTATATAATGATCGGATTAGTAGATTTGGCATAAGTCTATCTTAAATTGTGTTTTGTTGCCCCTTTTTTGATAGACTTTATCTACACTTTTTATATATCTTTTATGTAGAGAATTCACTCTTGGACAGTTTTGTTATTAGTACAATGATATGAATCTTTTGAAATTTTTATTATATATTTTACTGTCACAATATTTTGAAATATATTCGACGAATGAAACAGACCGCTGTGTGATTTCTTTACAATTTATTGTTTTGATTTCTAAATTATAGAAAAATGACAATTTTTTCTTTTATATTCGTTGTTTTTATAAAGCTGTTTGAAACTTAACAATTTCACCTGTATCCATATCCTCGTAAATGTAATTCTTTATAAAAGTCTTTCGCTGTAAGTTTCATATCTGTATAATTTTGTTGTATTACTGGAATATCTATGAAATCTTGGGCAATATTTGCTTTTGTGTAAATTTTACCCGTACACACAAGGGAATTGCTTTCCAGGACCTATAAAAAAGATGCAAAATAATAATAAAAATGAAATAACTATTAAAAATTTAATATAACACAAAAATACACTTGCCATTTTTGTTACTAGAGACTTCTAACATTACGTGCTAGTAAAAAATGATATTGTAGGGTAGTGGTAAAACGTCCCAGGCTGAAATTCGCTATAAACTTTTAACATTTTAATGTCTTATGTAGCCGCCTTTGCCTTCCACAATGAGTCTCTCACTGTCCGAGCCGGATACTTGCACAATAGGACTAACTTCCCAGTCACAGTACAGCGACGCCCTTGTGTCATTTATGTGTAGTCCGGTGAAGTTGTAAAAACCTCGCGGTTAGCAACATATTAGCCATATAAAAAAGTGATTTATGGTGTGTATAGGCCATGGTTGTCTCTTACTATCAGAAAACCGATGTGCTTCTTTGTTGATCTGTCATATAAAAAAGGTAATTTTAAAATTCTTATTTTATCGACTCTGTTCAGTCATTCACTTCTGTTCAGTAATTTTCTTTATTCCTACAATAGATGACAGTGTATTTAAGTTATTAGCTATTTCCTTATCCACACATTCTCTTGCTGAAGTTGTTTAGTTTTTCTTCAGGTGGCTGTTACAAGTTCGAAAAAATTAATTTAAAAATTCGATTCTTCGAAATTTGGTATTTCATTAACAGCAAACTTTTAATTCGTTGATCTAACTTACTAATAAATAAAAGGCAAAAGTATGTTCAAGCCCACACCCCCAAAGAGGTATGCTGAGACACCACCTCAGCTCGCTAGACCACAGATATGTGGTCTAGCGGTCTGACAGCTTCTGGATGCTGGCACCCCTTATTTGGAATTTTGACATGTTTTTTGTCCTAAATAATTGGTCAGTAATTGGTCAGTACATATCCGAATTTGGTCAGCTTCGGTTTTTCTGAAAATGGGAAAATAAAATTTCAAGGTCAATATACAACTTTTAGCACCCCTGATCGCACATACCAAAAATTAGTATTGCATATAATTGGTCACTAAAAGGTCATAATTGGTCAGTAGATTTCAGGATTTGGTCAGGCTCTGTTGCATAGATATTCGTAGTTTAAATAATTTTAAGGTCACAAAATGGACTTTAGCACCCCAATTTTTCGGGGAAAATTTTGTTATTATTGAATTCTGTAAAATTAAATAATTTAGGCAACTATAAAATTCCAGATATTTGTTTTGTTATTTCATTTTATTTATTCGTGACACAAATATGAAAAACTAAATAGCAGGTATACGTTATTAAAAATGTTAAATTTCCCTTACAAAATTACCCCACATATTTTAAAACCTCAATATTTAGAAGTAATGACCTTTTCTGCATTTTAAATATACTGACCAATTATGACCAAATAATGATCAATTGTTTTGGTTAATCATTGGGTCGTTATACGGACTTGAGGGTGCTTAAGTCCATTTTGTGATCTTGAAATTATTTAAACTACGAATATCTATGCAAGAGAGCCTGACCAAATCCTGAAATCTACTGACCAATTATGACCTTTTAGTGACCAATTATATGCAATACTAATTTTTTGGTATGTGCGATCAGGGGTGCCAAAAGTTGTATATTGACCTTGAAATTTTGTTTTTCCATTTTCAGAAAAACCGAAGATGACCAAATTCGGAAATGTAGTGACCATTTATGACCAATTACTGACCAATTATTTAGGACAAAAAACATGTCAAAGTTCCAACTTAGGGGTGCCAGTATCCAGGAGCCGGTTTGTCGTCGGCTTGACTTTATAAGGTCCCAGGCTTGGCAACAAAAAATTGAAAATACGTGTTTAAACTCATCTAATAAAATTAATCCCTGGGATTGGAAATATGCCCGGGTGGCGATAGGCTTGCCAACTATCACACTGTCGGACTTAGTGCCTTTTGCTAGTTGCTCTGGTTGTGTCTTAGCAGCAGGGCTTGAACATACTTTTGCCTTTTCTTTATTAGTAAGTGAGATCAACGAATTAAGAGTTTGCTGTTGATGAAATGCCAAATTTCGAAGAATTGAATTTTTAAATTCAGTTTTCAATTAATAAATATTTTTTTATTGTAGCTAAGAACCATTTCGATTAAGTCGGCTTTCAAATGAAAAAAATCTAATTGAAGTCGGCCCATTAATTCAGAGGTTATGATACCACGGCCAGATAGACGCACACATATATAAAGACACGTAAAACTTATGATACCACTCTTGTTTAAAGTTTAATATTTCTCATTCGATCTATATAAATCACTCTTATTGCAGGAGCAAGTGATCCTTGCAACAAACAGGTTTAGATGATCAATGTTTTATTAATCATATCGCAATTGTAGTTATTCTTACTTCAAATTCTCCGGTAATTTCTTGAATCACAACATGAAATTTAATTTCCATCTTCGGCCTTAAAGGTGTTACTTTAAGAAATTTGACGTCTTCAAATATTACTGAATGAATATCGTTCTTTATATTCGGTACATTAAAAAACACCAGCCATACGCAGTGGAGGTATCCAGATGCAGGAAATATTGAACAACCTAATATAACAAAAGGAAATAATTAAGCGTAGTAAAAAGCCGATTGCAACTCTTTTATTAAGTACATACCACGTCGCGATTTGATTATTCTATTTTTGAAAGATAACAAATGTTTTAACAATAGTCTGACACAAGTTTTTTTTAACATCTTACTGGTTTTTGAGTTACAATTATAGTCAAGTCAATAATCAAGACAAGTGAAAACTCTGTGAACAATAACGTATAACTCAAAAAACACTATTCAGATCATGATAAATCTAACATGGGACAATCTTAGAATCATTAAAAAAAATCACCAGAATTGGTTGGCTATTGGATGAGCATTAGAGTAACATACAAAACAAAAGCTTTTCTTCGAGTTTAAAATAATGATATAACAAGATAACTAAGACATACAATTAAGTTGAATATTCTCCGCTAGTAGAGCATGTGAGAAAAATAAATATTTGATACTATTGAATTCGTCTAGCCTGTGCTATATTGATGCTTGTCATTGTTATATTCTGGTAAAGGAATGATTCTAGCAGAAGCAAAAGAGATTCAACATTTCTACTGCATTAAGATGTTTTGGGCTCGGCACATCTGGCACCGCTGCTACGGAGCAAATCGTACGGTAGTGCAGCTGCGTTCATCCGCAGCTGTATGCAAAATTCGTAGCTGTACACACCGAAGCGGTAAGCTGCCTTTTTTGTCTAACTGTTGTAGTAATTATTGCTATTTAAAATAAAATAATTTAAAAATAAAAAAGTTACCATTAACATGATGATCTAGCATAAAATCATGTCTATCAAAATTTAAATCTATTGTAACTGTTTTCTGAAAAATTTTTCTTGTCATAAACTGCTCAAACTCGTAGTTCGTTGACCTACCGACAAAATGTAACAATACTGTTATGTGAAATTATAAAATACTAGCCGACTCGGCTAACTTCATGTTTGTTAACATTAACAGCTGCTAACATTTTGTTTTATTTAAAGTTTTTTTTTCGATTTTCCGTGCAAATCAAACCTTCTCCTGACAATAACTTGCAAAACATAAAGATTATTAGTAAAACTAGTCCATCCGTTTAGGCATGATGCGATAACCACGCGAAATGGGCATTCATCTTTATACATTTTGATATTATTTAATTTGAAGTTAATTTAAAGTGTTCTATGGACATTAGATGAGAGCCTACAGGGGCCCAAGTCTTAGTGAGAACTACTTTTTAGTTACTAGCCGGTTGAGAGGTCTATTTAAGAAGTGGAAACATTGACAAGTAAGTGTCCCATTTAAGTCTTTTAAAGTTCTCCAGACTTAAAAGGGCTTCACCCTAGTTAAAATTTGTAAGACCTGATTGTCGGAAGAATGTATGAGAGTCCAGTCTAAAACAGGATGAATAGTTTGTGCCTACTAGACTAGTGGATGATTGCTAAATTTGTTTTGAAACATAGCATGGTATATGTAGCGCAAGAAGTATGTAGGAATGCGAAAAATGCGCAAGTCAATGAACACTAATGCATGGTGCGATGAAAGGTGATGAAAGCTTTCTTTGAAAAAAAAGAAGAATGCCTGCCTAGACTATGTATCATGTTTGTAACCAAATATATGTATATATAGTATGAAGGGAAGTAAAGAAAAAAATACCGTTGCTGTAAGAGTACCACAAAACACTTGTAACGTGTAAGAAAGGTTCGAAATAGAAAGTATGAAATCGGAAGATTCCAACTCTTTTAATAGAGGAGAAAAAGTCTGGGAGTTGTTTGTCTGCCTCTGAAATGAAGTCTAAGAGTGGTGATACTCTTGCAAGCACACATGACGTGTTAAAACGGTGGAGTGAATTTTATGGAGATATGTATGAATACACTCTGTATGCTGCCACTGGGTCTGAATAATCAAATGACTCAGAAATAGCGAAAGCATGTGATGCCATTATGATGAAAGAAGTTGAATCGGAGATTAGTAGTGTGAAATAAGATAAGGCTGCGGGGTCAAATATAGTTACGGCTAGGACGATCAATCTTGGTGGTTCTGCCAGTAGGACTAGAAATAACTAGAAATTTTGGAGGACCAGTAGAGTACCGGGCCGATGATCATCGTGCTCTTTTATAAAAGCAAGGGTACATAAATGGACTGCACCAGTTACTGGACGATCAGTTTACCTCTAAAAATGTATGGCAAAATAGTTGAAAGGGTAGAATGAGTAGAATCTATACTTGCTTTACAATTTTTTACAGTTTTTTATTTTTAGTTTTAAAGCCCTGTTGGTGCTAAAGTGAAACCGGTTGGCTATAGAGTAACGAAAAGTATTAAATGATGTGTTTAATGGATAGGTACAATTGTTTACTACAAAAAAGTGTGGGTACAATGAGTGGCCGACAAAATTTAACATTTTAGTTGTTATTCCGTGTTGCAGGATAGGCTAACTAGTATACTTGTCCATTCTACTAGGTCCTTTTTTGCAAGTCAGTTAAACTTTTAATAATCGC
This sequence comes from Calephelis virginiensis, assembly GCA_002245475.1. NCBI lineage: Eukaryota > Metazoa > Arthropoda > Insecta > Lepidoptera > Riodinidae > Calephelis > Calephelis virginiensis. Next base: position 168,074 of record NJDC01005164.1, read on the forward strand.
ATCTTGCCTGAGCGGATATTTATTATACATATAATTAAGGTTTTCGCCCAGAAACACTGGCTTTTAAGTATGAGGCATAATTGGTTCTACAGCTTTTTTTATAAAACTATAAACACGCCTGTTAAGCTATCATTGAGTCAAATTAAATTTGAAATAAGAATTTGTTGTTTTTTTGTTACATCATAACGATTTTTTTTATAGAAGAGGAGGCAAACGAACCAGTGGGTCACCTGATGGAAAGTGATCACCTCCGCCCACGGACTATCACAGATGCGTTGCCGACCTTTAAGGAATGAGTACGCTCTTTTCTTGAAGATTCCTAAGTCATAATCGTTTGAGAATAACGCCCTCGGTAACTGATTCCACAAAGGTGTTACGCTGGGTCAGAATTTCGTTAAAAAAATTGAAAAATGTCAACTTATGTCATTAGTTAAGCTGGAGACAAACTATTGACGCATCTAACAGCCACGACTTACAGGGAATCTAGATTAAAAAAAAGTATACTGAGCCGTGCAAACTATCGGACGTAAGTCGCGGGCGTGAAATTGAGCGTTCCGAAATATATCTGACGCGCTGGATCTTTATGTCAGCCATAAGCGTCCGCGTACGGCATGAGCACACTCATCAGTCACGTCTGCAAGCCGCGTCCGTAAGCCGCGGCTGATAATATATTACCAGCTTTAAATTTTATGATATTTTATTACTTATTTGTTACATTAAAATCGTTTGGTTTGCTTTAACCGCTTCTAAAAAAATAACAACTTATTTCAAAAATTGATTCCGCAATGATGAATATGTCAGTATCTATTAAATGTATGATAAACACACGTACGTGTAATTGTGTACGTATAAAGCGTTGCTACATTATACCAAGATTTGATCGGTGTTAGTTGCCGCAGCTCTGCTGCAGCACAATATAAACATAAAAAACTCTGAAGATAAAATATTTGAAAAACTTACTTTTGTTCACGGTAGTGGTCCCATTTTATCAAATGAGATAAATATGGTGTTTCCAAGGGCACGGGAAGCGGTACGTTTGGGTATAAATTTGCCAAATCGACACTTATGCCAGCTTGAAATATCCTAGAAACATTGAGATAACGTTAAAATTTTGATTTAAAAGAAATACTAGTCGTCCAGTATAGAAAGTCTTATACGGATAACGTCCTGAAGGACCACCTTTTATGGTGGTCGCGCGGGTTCGAATTCCAAAAGAGAAAGATATTTGTTTTTGATAAATTAGGATGTATGTGTCACAGGTTATAGCTTTTTATAAAATTTATTTCGTTATGTAAGCCAGTAACAATATGTCATATAAGTGTTACTAATTAATAAAAATATAATTTATTTACTTGGGAGTTAGATTCCTGATATTTGTATAAGATATTAATTAAATGGTATTAACGTTTACCTTTTTGATGCCCGGTAGACAGAAATTCAGCCCTAGTCGGCTATGGGCTAGTTTCCTATTGAATTTCTTAGCCAGGAGTTGAGATTTGGAATTCCACGAGACAAGCGCACTCCTTTTGTATTAAGACTTTCATACTTATACAGACACAAATCGAGAAAGAGTTATTAAAATAGAAGAATAATTGATTCATCATTACGATGGTGAGACAACAACTGTGACAATTTCGAAAGACAAAGTAATATGGTTAATTTTTCAACCTTACTTCTTAGGTTGTGTTGCGCGTAATAGCTATTGCCATTCACTTAATTAATAAACATTAACGAATTGTAAATAACCTAATATATGGCCGCCAATTATGTTCCGCCGCCGCCGCCGCTGTTCAGGAGGCAAAACCGAAACTAAACCGTTATTTTGTAAAACATCATTACGCTGTCAGTTTCTAAAGTGTGAGAACCAAAAAGGAATATCTGACAATGACATTTTTTAAGTTAGTTATTTAGAATGTTAAATTCTCATGAAATTCTCAAAATTTGCGAGTTTGGTAAGGTGTTTTTTCACCATATTTGTTTACGTCAACAACGTTCCTATGAAATTTCGTTGTGTTCTGTGTGTGTGCTGTCGGTAAATGTATTTATTATGCTATAATATTGTAACTCCGTTTCCACCTTGGAAATGAAAGGGACCCGATCCTCCTCCAATAGACATGGATATAATTTCCCAACGCAATGAAACTTCGTCACCGTATCCTCCCACAAATTATAAGTTAGGCAGAAAACGTGCTAGGGATTAGAGATCTACTGCTCCTTCTATTCCTACGCAAATTTTTCATTTATATACTGGTATTTTGAAGAGAAACTAGTTTATACAAAGGATGACAAAAGCTTATTCATAGTCACTCATGTCTTTTGCGCTTACCCTCACCCTATAGCTGGTACAATGATGAATCAAAAAGTTTGGCCCATTTTATTCTTTTAATATTAAAAATATTTTATTTGATGCAATTAAAAAAGTTGCGCGCAGTAGGTTTACTATAGAATTTGACTCTGCTAATGCAGCTAAAAAACTTTGTAGACCTCCCAATTTTACCAGATCATAAATATTCTGTCACAATCCCCACTTGTGATGTTTCCCGTATGGGTGTCGTAAAAAGTTCCTCTTGATCTGTGCATGGAAGAATTTGTGCTTTCATTAGAGCTACCACCAAACTGTGGAAATGTTGTTAAGGCTAGGCAATGGAATAAAAAATCAGTCCTGAATGGAATAACGTCTTGGATCCTTACAAAAACTTTAGTTCTGATATTCAGATATGGCTCACCTTTAAATAGTTTGCTTTTGTCGATGAAAAACGTTTCGAGACATTTTAATCTAATTTGAAGTTGCTTTCAAATTGTTCACATATATCTTTAAATGTACTAAGTATATCTAGTATAAATTATACTAAGTATAACTAGTAGGTCTTGTTATAAAAAATAGCATACCGTTAATGCTTAGAATTAGAAAAAAACCTTATCCACATAGACCATACAAGTGGTACTTGTGCGCGTCAACATTTATATGGACTACCACCGTATACCAACAAAGAACGTACATAATATACATGTGTGTATAATCTAGATTATTTCCTTGTTTCTGTATTTTACCCAATAACTCGATTCTAGAGGCAATTATAATAGTAAAGAGTAAAGACCTTCATGAATAAGATGTTTATGTAGAGAGTAACAATGATAACTTTACTTCGCTATTAGCTAGAAAATGAATGCGTGTGATAGTCATCGAGTGCATAATTTGACGATACAAATACATATATGGTTGACGCATAAAAAATTGGTTGTTATTCAAGGATATGCTTCACACAAAATCATAGAGATCAAAAAAGAAATAAAACACAGAAATTAAATAGTTTCTATACTTGTTTTCGTCGGTACTTGGTGTAAATTTAAAACACAGATATCCATATTCATGATTCAAATGTCTATCCCTTGTTACTTTTTGACAGGAGTTTGTTTATTGGTAACGACTCAGTACTTAACTAATGAGGTAGTATTAATCCAAAAGATGAGAAAAAAGAAATTCCAAATCGGAAAAAAAGATGTTCGAAATGTATACTTACTTTCCGAAGCTAACGAATAAGTTTTTAAGTATATCTTCACTAAAATCAGAATACAAATTAATATAACTCATATTTTTTGACAACAGTTTTAATTTTTGATGTAAAATATCTTGAGTTATTTCAATGATTATAGTGTCTTGTGGAAGTTTCATCATGGCTTGTTCAATTAGTTCCTGTAAATTAATTGGTGTTTTAGCATCGTATTAAGTAATTAATGCATTTTTAAGTGTAACCCAAAAATCACTAGTAGGATCATTATAAAATTAATGTGAAACTACCTTAAAAACGCACCTTACTATATGATATACTTGTTTAAAGAGTACCGTTATAATTTATTCGGGATTGACTTCTATGTGCCACTTCCTGAACCAGTTGCCAAGGACTGCCTTACGAAGTCTAGTATGTGTATAGTAAATTTCAGAAAATAATGTGTGCTCGTCATCATTTACTTTATTTTAATTCAAATACTCGATTTGGCTGGATGATCAGTTACTACCAATTTTTTCTTGCTGCCATATTTTTTATGTATGAGGATGCAAACCGGTAACACGGTACTCTAAAGGTATCACTACAGTCTAATAACATGCATAACACCACGAGTATCACAAGTGCGTTCCGACCTTTCAGTAATAAACATGCAAGACACAGTTTTCAAATAAAGCTTGCACTTTCATCTATTTTTTATATTTTTGTAACAAACTGACTTGGCTACTTAAGTTTTGTCAGAGATTGGAACACACAGTTGCAATAACGATTACATTTATTGTTATTAATAAATTATATATAGAGTGGAATTCCACCAAACGCTACGACAAAGTGGAAAGAAACATCCGTGGTTTATGGATACCATAGATGCTATCAGCGTCGCTATCAGCTAGCCAAGGATGTTGCAGAAAAATTCTGGCTTTTTAATATATCTTAGTAATACCCTTTGTCAACAAAGCTGTTGCTAACTGGCTTCATATCACTAATGCTTGTGATTATTAATTATTAATACTTATTATTAATAGTATAGCTGGTAATATCTTCAAGTTCTCACCTTGGTATTATTATCATTGTTAATCATTCCATTACTTTCCTGTTGTTTGGTAAGAAACCTATTTAAGCTTTCTGAATCTTGTGTCAAAAAGCATACGGTACTATCATCGTTATTAGAAAAATCTGAAAGATGTGAAAATAATTATCAAGATAGAAAAAAGGTTTTAAATTTATAACTTACAACTGTTTAAGTGAAACCAAACTACAAGATTGTGTGGGTTGCTATTTTTCTTAAATAATAAATTATCAAATTCTGAAATCTCCAGATACTATTAAACAGATTGACTTTTCGATTTAGTTTGTGATTATGACTTGCATAAGCCTAGCACCGCAATTTTGCCCGCAAAGGAAAGCAATGCACCTATGTCGATATTTTGGCCATAATTGTCTCTTACATCTGGAGAATGTGTTTGAAATTTTAACCCACAAAACCTTTTTATATAAGGTTACTTTTTTTCCGAATGTTTAGCCATTATTTTCTTGCATTTTATAAATTCAGATCATCCAGTGGTTGGGAAGTTTGTACGTCTTGGGTCAATAGTAGTAAGTAGTTTTATACAAAGGGCAAATTTATGTTCTTCATATTTCTTACAAGCAGACAACTCAACTGAACTCAACTCAACAGATTACTCCATTCCTGTGGGAAGTTGACAATAATTTATTTTCTTTTTAAGTATCGTTTTCCGAAACATAATTTCTGCTTTTATTAATATCTAAATAAAAATACTAGTGGTCGCCCATTGGTCGAAATTCGACCATAACAAATTTTGATATCTTGTTGATAAGAACTTCATTCAATCTTCATTCCTCAAGATCAACTACTTTGTTTCCAAACTGTATGATGCGCCACCTGTGATCTTTTATCGTTATCATCAATATATTTGTTTGTGTGTGTCAAATGCATGGTAGTGTGGGTAATGTTTTATTTATCGATTAAATGTACTTTATAAGCATTATTATTAAAAAATATTAGCGTTCTGCTCTTCTCCTACACACATAAACTATAAGTGTGCCAAATTTTATGCTTCTGCGTTCGCGCAATTTTTGTTAAAAAAGGGGTCCAAAATTTTGGCATCACGTATTAATATACAGATACTTACTTTTATATTTATTGCTTTCATCTTCAGATAATTTCATAACAGGCTTTTTACCGTTACAATACAAAGTAATAGTTTCTTCAGCGCTTAAATAATCTCTGGCATAATCACACACTAATTTACCAGTACCATAGCCTGTAATAATATGTTATTGTTTTTTTCACAAAGTGGATCATAATTTCGAAAACATTTGAAAAAAAGAAGGAAATCAATCTTAATTTTGGACAATCAATTTAAATAATTAAAATGAATGTTTTTTTTTTGAGAAAATGACAAAACAGGGCCACAAGACATTAGCAACATTATAATAACTTATTTTGGTACCATCGAGAGAAAAGATGGTAGAAGTTTTTTCGTAATTATTGAATTTTGTGTTGATATTGAGTGAACAATAGTCAATTATGATGGCATTTTGTACTATTTTGTTCAGTGAAAGTGCACAAATAAAATAATCATAAAGAAATTAGCGTATCGTGTATTTCCTCGTTGCTGCCAAACCATATTACATGAGCTTGAGTAATGTTGTCATCGCTTTACCCAAGAGCCTGACATGACTTACTGACGACTTATGACTGATAACTAATTGTAATTTATTAAAATTGGTACAAAATTTGATGCAAAATTTCTACGTGACTAGTGGCAAAATACTAACGTGTAGGCCAAAACCTAAAGACAGAAAGAAAAAAAAGAACATTAAAATAACTTATCTAATTTCATTTCTATATAAACCGGGGGGTAAGAAACAGCATCCTGAAAAAAAATATGCTGAAAAAGTAACTTCACGCCAATATCCCCGAACAGTTAGCCAAGTCACAAACAGGGCATGCCGATAGCCAAAAACTAAGTCCCACAATGTGGCAAGTAGGTCTATCACCTAACTGGCACAAATTCATTCCCAGGCAATGCTATTTTTATTACAAAATTGATTTGGTATCACAGAACTTTGTGATGGTTTTACAACGTATTCTTTTAGCGTAACTAATTTAGAACTACCAATAACCCTGGTTAATTCAAACTCTAGTACAAAATTCATATCCTTAAAAACTTTTTACTTAAGTGAAAATTAGTCTGACTAACATAACATTAGTAAGTTTTAACTGTATGGTAAGCTCGCGATATATTTTAATTATAACGCGAATTGTTCCTACTGCGTCGTGTACTAAGTAGAAATGGGAATGTGATTTGCTAGTTTTTAAGAATTCTTTAATTTTTTGTTATTTTAAGACTTAACCACTGTATCGTAGAATGATTAGGGTAAGTTCGCCTGTTCGCGTCCATCGCCCAGTTCGCGTCCATTTCGCGGACACCATTTAAAAACTCTTGAAAATAAGTGTACTAACAAACTAGGAAAATGAAAAATCGTTACTGCTTATAATACAATGCTTTATTATAAACACACATACACAGATAAAAGGACCATTCGCATAAATTTTCCTGTCTAAAAATAGTTAATCTTAACTATGCAAAAAATGTGTAAATATCAATAACTTTTGTAAAAAAGTAGTGAAGCGGCGCGCGTTTAGCACGTAAGTTTAATTAAAGATTGCATCTGTTGATAGATGTTGAAAATTAATATAAGGAGAAAAATAATGATTTTGATAGATTTATTTTAATAAAAGGAAATATGTTAAAAAGACGAACTTTGAATTTATATTTACCATTATTATTATGATTATTTAAATTGCCATTTATCGTCCACATAATTATGGTAATAGAAAAAGATATAGATGTCGCAATTAGAGTTAGTAATTTTCACTCATGATTACAGTTACGGAAATCAATCAAGAAAGTAATCATATAGGTGATTAATGATTATTAATCTGTAACCGTAATTTCGATTCCATTTTTATTACTACCTTGATTAGAGCATGTTAACGACATTTAGGAAATCAGAAAATAAAAATTAATATTAATTATATCATTACAGTATCATACGTATTTTTGATTAGTCTCATGAATTACATTTTTAATAAATAGTAAATTAAATAAAGTAATTAAAAATTACTTGTTTGTGTGCTATTTAGAGCTTAAATTAGACTTTACAAGTACCATCTTTTTCAAACATCTCTTCCGCAAGTCTGTGGGATTTTGGTTGCATATGAGAATGCACCCCACGCACCACATCTTCGCTTCGAAATAAAATTGAACACGTGATTTTTTTTTTAAATTTGATTAGGGATTTAAATGACGAAAGAGTTATTATAATGTAAATATAAACATATATATGTATAATTTAATATAAACAATCCATGCCATTTAGAAAATCGCAGAGATACGTGATACGCTTGACTGGTTAAGTAACGAATCGCATCTATATGTTATATAAAAATCAATGCCACTTTTCGTTGTATTTTTATAACTGAAGAACGAGCTTACCTATCCAAACCAAATGTTTAGGTTTTGTTTGGACTATTTAGTACATGGTTTATGTGAAGTTTGCATTTTTTTTCAATTGGTCGAAATGTTCTTAATGTATGACATTTTTTGTAACAAATGAATTCAATAAATAGCGGATCGTTTTATTAATGGGTATTTTCTGTCAAATTAAAAACTTTTTTCAGATGGGGATAGTCCTGTCATATTGAAACTTTTTTTAGCAGTTTTTTTCTTTTTTGTTTTGTTGTGCTACGTCATTCATTCGGTCAGATACGTAGCGAAGCACGTACCGGGCTGCTAGTTTATTATAAATAATAATTAAAAGTTTAATCAAGTCTTTGAATATAATCAGATTACTGATTACTATAATCAAAACTAACGATTACAAAATTAAATGTAATTATGATTGAAAGTAACCCAGATCAAGAATAATTATGATTGATGTAATCACGACAACTTTCAATCAGATTATTAATCTGATTACAAAAGTACTCCTACCTCTGTTCGCAATTTACTTTGACGCAAACT